>PVJO010025924.1:0-21952 GCA_004026905.1 Hystrix cristata
ATAAATTTTTTTCCAACCCCTATGTCTTGGAGAGTTCTTCCTATTTTATTCTCTAGGAGATTTATTGTTTCTGTTTTTATGTTTAGGTCTTTGATCCACTTCGATCTTAGTTTTGTATATGGTGAGAGACATGTATCTAGTTTTAGTTTTCGGCATGTGGTAAGCCAATTTTTCCAGCACCATTTATTAAAGAGGCTAGTGTACATGTTTTAGAAGCACATATGTGTAAAGAGCAATGCCTAGAACTTTGGAATTTGAAATTCCCTTCAGACAGATCTAAGTGACTGACTTGGGTGCCGTGTTAGGGCACATCAGCTTTTCCTCCTAAACTCCTGCTGTGTTCCAGAGCATCCTGGGCACTCTGTGTATGTGCACGTATGCAGCACACATTTGAGGTTTTGTCACCAGCCCCCTCCCCCTTCATTACCTGTGATGGAGGACAAATCTGCCCACTTCAAAGTTTCCTTCTGTGGAATCTCTTGTCCACTAAAATTTTATGGAAGTTCCTATTTCCTGGGAAGTCACTTCTAGAAATTTCAAGGGATATTAACTTTTCAAAATACAAACACAAAGTCTTAACTGCATCATGAGAGAAATGCTAAATCTAAATTCCATCTTCCCAGATGCCTTGAAGGCTAATGTCATTTTAGCCTTGGCTCCACCCCTCTCCTTTTCTATCTTTCTTGTGGCTTGGGGACTTTATGGCTTTGGGGGCCTTTACAGCTTTTGCATCTCTTTGGCTGGTTGCTTCTGAGATCAGGCTCCCTGACACTGTACCTCTGTGTTGCTGGGAGAGGCAACTTAAAATACACAATCTCCAGACGGGAATGATTTAGCAAAATTAAAAACAGACAGGGGCCAGAGAAGGCGGGAGGTGTCAAATGTTTCCTCTACCCCACTATCAGTTTGATGTGGTGGCCTTGTCCCTACCTAGTCTCCCTTCATGCTTTTCACTACCCAAAGTTAGAATGTCTGAAATGTTAACAGAGACACATGAATAGACATACGTATGCCCTTGCTTCTCCCTTCTAATACAAAAAATACAAGGAGTTTTAATTGTGTCTTATTGCAAGTTAATTTTGCTTTGCCTCAGGATGAAAGCAGCTTGCTTCACTAAGTCTCAAGAGGTACCATGAAACACATAAGTAGTTGCAAGGATCAACTCAGCCACTTCAACAGAAGATCATTACTTCTGATAGACTATGTGCTTTTGAGTGAACTTCCTCTTCCAAAACACAAACGTGCTCAGGTTGGTGAGCTGACTTTAAGATTTCTGACCTTACAGTATATGTGCTTATTCATTATGCACATACATGAAATCAGTGTTTTAGTTAGAAATAAATCCCCAGGAAACATGCAGAAGAGTGATATGTAGAGAAGCAAGAGCATATGATATATCCTTTGTCTCTGCCTGGGAAGAACTATAACAGCTCAATAGAGCTGGGAGGCTTAATTAGAAATGGAGTATTTCCCAATTATCTCTGCTCTTACATCAGCCTGGTTTCACGTGACCTTTCGAGCCATAGCTAGGCACAAGTTGACGAGTCACATTGGGGTGGTATGACCAGCACTGAATGCAGAAACGGTTAGCGGGAAGCCCAGAAGGGCGACCATTTTCTTTTTGTCGTCTATCCCATTTCCAAATCTTGTGTTCATTTTAAAATCCTACTATGGGTTAGACTGGACCTAATCTGTGGCATGCCTCCCGAGCACAGCCAGAGTATGAATTTAAAACAGTGTTAGGCTGTGACCAGCTTTCAGAGTGGTCTCAAGCACAGTGTCTGAGCCCTAGTGAGGATGGAAGCCCTTGAACCCCCCTCTCATTCTCGACAGCGCCTTAGCATGGCTTTCTGAGAGCCCTGACCCATGGGTTTCTGCAGCACAAAAAGATAAGATGTTCAGTATCTTTCATTTTCTGCAAATAGGCTGTATTTACAATACTACTCCAGTGGTTTCTGACTACTGCTTAGGGCAATTTTGCTTAGCCCAGCGGAATGTCCTGGAAACTACTGGCAATGATTTAGCCTCCAAAATTGGAACACATTTAGCAGAGACAGAAAGCCTATGAACAAATAGTGGGCATGTGCCAGAGTAAATAAATGCGGTTCATGAGCTGTGGTCAGAAATGTCTCTCTTTCAATATGCAGGGCAAAGCTTTTGCCAGTATTTGCCATAAAGTCATCACACGCAGCAGTTTTTCCTCTCAGTAAGACAGACTCAGTGAAAGAAGGTTCTGGTCTCACCATCCACTATGTGCCCAGAGTCACAGGTCAGGCCGAAGGAGACTGAATCTTTCTTCCCTAGTCTGCCAAGCTTCCGTGAAAAAAGCATGCTAGCCATGAGGGAGTAGGAGGAGGCTGGAAGAGCTGGAGGAGGAAAGACTCTGTGAAGCCCTCGAAGCTCCTCCCAGGAGCTCATAACAAACCACAGAGTCAGTTTGCTCCCCCTTTTTCCAAATCCCAACCCCTGTGCTGCTGCATGACTCCTTTGAGTACGTGGTGAGGTTCTCGTGACTGTGACACTTCGAGACAGCGAGATGCTTTGCTGCCCCTTTCTTTACAGAGACTAATGAAGACAGACAACTGTGGGGTTTCACTTTCGGCTGTTTGCATTTTCCTTTCGAGCTTTACTCTTTGACCACACATTACAGAAGGATTTAGCACACTTGGACTGGCCTAGCGCAATCTCTGGTGCAGCATGCGTGGTTGCCCTCTGAGACGAGTTTGGTTTCATGTAGTTTTCTATTACTGCGTAGAGTATGTAGTCTTAGCAAACACTGAAATTCAAGAGGGAATCTTTAAACAAAAAAACTGAAGAAAGCATCCATCAATACCTGGTAAGACTCATTCATTTTGGGGATATTGTCATAAGGGTATTTGTAGTACACCTTTAAGAAAATACACAGTTGTTGTTTTTCCAAAACCTTCTTATGATCATCATAAAATAGTAAAATCTGGATGGATGTTTTAAAAATACTTCAGCCATGACAGTTTGGGGAATAAATAAGTTCAGAATACTGTCTATACTAGGTAACAAATTTCTCAATTTATTCCCATAATTAAGCACCCCACAGTTAAACCAAAATTAATTACACAATCACTATGTGCCAAAAATTGTGGTAGGTTCAGAGTACAAAATAAAAGACAGAAAAACATATATCCAGATATTGACAATTATCACTTCTGAGTAGTGCCACTTATGAATTTGTACTCAGACTGGGTGCCATGGCACAAGCCTCTAATTCCAGCCCTTGGGAGGCTGAGGCAGGAGAATTGCTGTGAGTTCAAGGCCAGCCTAAACTATGTAATGGACCTTGTCTCAAAATAAACAAACCGAAAAACAAACAGAAGGAAAAAGGGTTTGTACTTTGTTTAATTTGGAAACATAAACAAGATGTCTTTTTATTTTTAAATGAAAAAGAAAAAGAAAATGCCAGTCTGTCATTTCAAGGGGTTTTCAGTCGGCACGCGTGGAGCTGAGTGACCCAGTCATCTGCACACAGTGTGACAAGTGGCATGACAGAGGGGGGCTCAGACACAGCACAGTCTCACTAGGGGCCAGTGCTAAGCAGAATATGAATCTCGTATTCCACCGCGAGGGAATAAGAGCCGGCTTCAAACTTTAAAAGATGAGGCTCAAGTTAAACTCCTATTTCTTGCTTATTCATGTAATCACGGACAAACGGCTTACCGTCTCTAACTCAGAGCTTCTCCTCCTGTTAAATCAGGATAATATTCTCTGTCCTGCTTCTAGTGTTGTTTGGAGGACTGAGTGTGAACACAGGTGTGAAGTGGCACAGAAACTATGCATATACTATCCATATAAAGCACTATTTTCATTATTGGTCTCAGACCCTCATTGCTAGACAAACACAGCCAACAGTACTCTACCGTTCTCCCGCTCTCTCCCCCTCTCTGTCTCTCTATGTAACGTGTCACTTTCCCTTCATTGAGTATCTGCGGACTCTTTCCCCAAAACCTCATCATCAAGGATTGAGGTCCTAAAATAAGGAATAAGTAGGCTCCTATCACTGAGTAAGTCCTGTCTTCAGGAGTCAGGAGCATCAGTCAGATTTTGGTGTCGTGAGTGAATTTGGGAGACAGAATGGCCTAGTGGGATGAGCACAGGCTTTAAAATAAATAGACCTGTGGGCTCTTAACATTCTTGTATTTCTATTCCCTCCTTCCCATAGCACAAGGAATAAAAATATCTATCTCAGCTGTTTGTTACTATTATGTGAGATAAGAATTTAAAGTAGCTGGACATAATAGTTGCTCAATCAAGGCAGCCCTTCTTCTAAGGTCGGCACTGATCCATAATGATCCCAAATTTTATTTTATAGTGCCCATCTTCTTCTATAAATTGATGCTAAAAAGTGAAATAATCTATGTTGGTATTTCAATATGAGAACTGAAGTGATAATGAGCAGCAATGGAAGAATCAGAAAGAAAAATAGAAGGAAATTTACACTTACCCTGTAGAATTGGCTGATCTGGGAGTTCTGGGTTGGGCTGAGTACTAACGAGTGGTGGAAGTGTGAACGCCAGGAGCTAAGTAGGATTGACTTGAACCGAACACTGGGCATTCTAAGGTCACTTTGCTTACTTTTCTGACGCCCAAATCATTCCCCTCAAATTTCACCTCAACAAAAGGCAAACATACCTCCCTTCCAGGTTTCTGGTCCCCTTAATTTTCTTTGGACCTGTGTCCTTTTGTACTGAGTCCAGCCAGCACAATAATTTTGGCAGCCACACTTCTTCAGGGAGCCCCAGGAACACAGAGCTGCGGCACCTGTTTCCCCCCGCCGATCACAAAAAAAGCAGGGCGACATGTATTCAAAACGCACACGCAAAAAAATCCATCAATCAGTAAATCACAACCAGTTACTGGGAGGACAGACAGGCTTCATGGTGTATGTGTCATTTCTCTCCAAGGTTCTGAAAAATGCTGCTATACTGTCATTGCTGGGTCTCCCCTCCCGCCAGCACAGTCCTCGAGTGCTCAGGAGGAAACCTAGTTTAAGGGCGGACAAATGCAACCTACATGAAAACACTCAGTTCTCTGCAAAATGGTTACTTTTTTTTTATCTTTCTCTGTTCAGTGATTTTTAGTGATAGAAAGATCTTTTCCTTGTTTCACTGTCTGCTTTGTAAAAATTTCACTGCGGATGATGTGTTAGCAAAGGTCTGATGAAATAAGGCAGGATCCAAACCTAGCCATCGTCATTTCACTAACTTCAGCCATATCTACGATAGTGTGTTTTTAAACATTGATTTTGGAATTTTTATTTGTTAAAAATCTTTCAAAGATATGGTATAGGAGGTGGGAAAGAATGTGGCATAGAACTTGTGAAAGGAAATCGTCATATGAAGCTGGAACAGGCTAAATATGAGACTGGTCTGGTCAAACCAGAGAAAGCAAATAAGATCATTTTGGTCACACACACACGCACACACACACATACATGCATGTGCACACATACAAACAAACACACACACACACACACACACACACGCTGCCTGCACAGGCCTACAGACACTAAGTATCTTTACCTGTATTTGTTCTCCCATCTTTCTCGTCCTTGCTTGATCCTGCATACTTCCACAATTTAGAACACCTCACTATATTTATTTTGGCTTTAAAAAAAAAACTATTTGGCTATTTCAAAGGCATGAGAAAAACACAATTGAGAAAGTGTGCAAATCAAAATGATCCACCTTTCTGACTTACAATGTGGTCAGGATATCTGGACACTGTCAGGGCATTGCAACCCATATCCCAAAGTGACTTTGTTGTATGAAAGGAGTTTAATTTTTTCCCTCTTTGTAACCTTGTGAAATTTCCACATTAAAAAGCAATCACATCTTTCAAACTAGAAATGATTGTGTTTGGCACCATGGTCTCTGGTGTAATGGGCTGAGCTTGTTTTCACTAAAACGAAATCAGCTTTCAAAATAAATCATCTGTAACAATATTCTACTATCCAAATCGTATAATCCTATTAACGGAGTTTCATGTTGTTCTTTCTCATCGTCAGTAGGTTGACAAGATTGGCCAAGTTTCAACATGGAGAAACAGAAAGCTTTAGAAGGCTCGTCCAGGGCAAGGTGAGGTGTCCAACTGCAGCCTTACCAGAGCTTAATGAAATCTCAAACATACCTACCTACCTGTGCTCCAGCTGCACCTAATGTGTTTGTGGGTAACACGGTTATCTAGTCCCTCAGCAATTCAAGCCACTCAACAAATAGTCCAGCTAGGCAACCATAGCGTAATTAGTTATGCCGGTCTTCCCAGTGAATATGACCTCTAACAAAATCACATAAATGCCAAGCACTGAATAACATATCCCAAGTGGCTGCAGAGAGAATCTTTGCCAGAAGTGTAAATTATGTGGCAATATCTAAAACAGCACCTTGTATTTTCAGATTTCTCAAAAAAATCATGTTTCTTTGGTGGTTAAAAAAAAAAAAGAAAAGAAACATCTTATAATGACCTAGCAAATTTGTTTTCTTCTGCCAGTGGGAAGAAAGAACTCCTAGAAAATATTGAGGGGATTCTCAGTCAAAATGTACTGTTCAGCTTGGTCTCTGCCCCTTCTAAGGAGTCTGAGACACTATTTACCTTTGGATTTATCAGTCAGGCAACTGACAGTCTGTGAGCATAATGTTCTTACTAAAGTAATCCAGCTGAAGCGGTTGGAAGCTGTGGTCAATTAATAATTTTTCATAATGAGTGATACGTCACCAGTATTGTTCACCAGAACCGGGTTCTGTCTTGGCCGAGCAGCTCCCTTTGGGGCTGAGATTTACAAGCCATCCATCTCTTCTCCCTGGAGAGTCTTCCTTCACGTCAGTCCTTGGGGACAGCTTTGTCTATGAGCCAGTATCTTCTGGCACTCCATCGACATGTAGGCTGAAGCGTCAACCAGTTCTCCTGCGTCAGCACAAACTTGGCGTTGGTCTGATCTTGTCCTCTGGAATGCTCGCCTCAACTTTTCAGCTTTTCTCACCCTACGCAAGTAACTGTGATTCCAGATCGGTCTTGGGTTTGGATTTTGTATTAATGTAATAAACATGGCTAAGATAGTTAACCTTATTAAGACCTAGTTCCTCAATGTATTGAAAGAGTATAATCATATTACCTGACTTAAAGAATTATTGAGGATCAAATAATAACTGGAAATTACAGAAATTAGTAGTTATCCTCCTCTTTGAGATTAACTGAGGGACCATTTTCGATAAAACTCGTTATATGTAAGTGAGCGATAGCAAATAGTGGAAATAAATAATTTTGTAAACGCAAGCCTCTGAAAATATTTCTCCCAAACTTTTACTATAAGAAAAGGATAATTAGATGCAAATGGAGGGTTCTAGTTATTCATCATTTACCTCCTTTGAATTCCCTAGAAATAGAGTGGTTTCTTTATATTACAGTATTTAGCAGGTGATTTGATTTTTCAGACTAAAAGAGAAGAAGCAATTTTGTACAAGAAGTTACCTTCGGGTCTGAATTAGTTTTAGATGAGCCAACAAGGATCATAGAGTTTAAATGAATAACTGGCTTTTGTAAGATGCCCCACTGTTTAAAGTAAACCAGTGAAACCAGAAGTTACGTTAAAGACAGATGGATATTTTGCTTTCAATGTGTAGTAGTTATGCTAAATGGAAATAGCTATATAGCATGTGGATATTTTAATTTCTTAAAAAAATTAAATACTATCTTCTTATGAGAGAATATTTATAAATATAATTTTATCAGAATATCAGAGAATTATGCTTAAAGGGATGATTGTGCTTTTTTCTGTAATCACTTATAAAGTTCTCTTTTTTTTTTTTTTTGAAGTACTGGAGATTGAAAGTAGGGCTTCATGAATGCTAGATAAGTACTCTACCACTGAGTTACATCCCCAGCCCTCATAAAGTTATTCCTATGTTCACTCTTTCCCACTGATGGATTGAGAATTATTCAATTTTGTTTACATATTATCTAGATCTAAAACATATTTTTAAATTTTAAACGTATTCTGTGTTTAGTTGACGAGGCGAACGAACAAATGTCTATCTTAATTTCAAAATGATGAATTGTATATGAAGCAAATTAGGTTTTGGAAAATCAATTCTTATGACAAATTGGGGCATTTAGGGGCCCATTAATGGTATATTTCTTCATGACAGATTTGACTGGGAATGATGTTAATCCAAAGTAGTTGTCAAGTATCTGAAAATATTACATTGGCTATTTATTCATGTTTTGCTTGATAATATTTATTGTTTATTATAAACATTACTTTTAACATTTGTTTAAACATATTTTACATATCATAACATTTCTCATTGCAGGTCTACAATCCACTATTTCAAAAGTAAGTTTATAGAGTTATACAACCATCACCATGACCCAGTTTCATAATAGAGCAATTATGAATCCTGAGTTTTAGATTGTTTGGACAGAGCTTTGGACAGAGCCTCAAAAATTTGCAGCCAAAATGAAAGAGTCGTGGAAGAAGTTTACCATCCCAGGTTGCATTACTAATTTTTATCATACAGTAACAAAATTATTTGCGTACATGGCTGTCTCCCTAACTAGCCCCCTGAGCTCTCAAAATCTAGGAATAGGACCCAGATGAATGGTAGATCCAGTACCAACGCCAGTTTTAACATTTGGTTTCTCAGGCTAACTTTTGATTTACATTTCTTCAGTGCTAACATCTCATATTAGAAGTACTTTTGTTATGTGTAAAATAAATAAAAGCTTCGTATAACTTGGGGCGTTGAGAGCATTTTTAAATGGCAGGCACTTGTAAACAAGAAGGAAGACGGCCGGGACATTTCCGAGCCCTGGGACAGGGGAATTCTGTCAGGGTACACGGTCCCCCGGAGCCACTTCCGTCTAACCACTTTCACTGGAGCTCCACGGTTGACTCAGTTTCTTCTCAGAGCAAAGGATGTTGTGTAAACATTACACAGAAGTAAAAGTTGAACATTGCTCCTCCAGACAATTCATGGAGCTTCTAAGCAACCAGGTGTTCAATATGGCACAGAAGTTGGTTGAAACTGTCACATTCCACCTTGGGGATGATAGCATTCAACTGGGGATTTATTGTCTGACCCTCTCTGCCGGGCTGCTAAAACAATTGCTAAAAAGTAAAAATATAGTCAGCCAATTCGTTTCTTGGATTCACAGTGGATTCTCCCTTATCCCGTCCAACAAGTGTACACTCATGTGAGTGAGTGCTCCACGGTCAGCAGACATTTGTTTGCGCCTCCATTAGAAGTGGACAAAGTCTCATGATGTAAACCTCACACTGCTGTGGACCTGCGTGAGTGTCCTAGTACCAGTTTCTCTAAACAAAGTTGCAAAGGCTGTCAGCAAAAACTCTTGCCTCTCTAGGTCTTTTTTTCCACAATGGTCTCTTGGAAAGGGGGATGTTTTCAGCCCGGTGGAAAGAGGGATAACTACCTGTGAAACATTAAATCTTTTTGTCCCCTTCAGACCATTAAGTCTTGACACCTGTAGACAAAAGACAGAACCAAACTCGGAGTTTAAGAAGTTAACTCTAAGTTGGAGTAAGCAAGGATATTAGCCCATTAACCTTGAGCAGACAACTGGGCTTATATCACGGTCTGGAATCGTTCCCTTAAAATCCAAAATTGTTGCATGTTACATGACCACTTGCCTGCTAACAATTACTCCCATGTGGTAGGATGACATTCTTTTCCTGCTTATAATAATATGACAATTTCCCTGGGACACAGGTGTCATCCAAAGAAGGCCCTATCATCTACAAAATCTTTTCTTATTCATAAATTTGGTAAATGGCTACCACTTACTTCACTACCTCTATATCCTCACTAGTGTTTTCTGGCCCAAGCAGGAATATTTAAAAGAAAAGTAGAGGGGGACATTGGTTTTTTAACACTTTAGTAGGGTAGTCAGGTCAAAGGTTGAAGTCAGATGGGTTTGGTGGCATACACCTGTAATCCCAGCTATTTGGGAGGATTTCAAGTTTAAGGCCAGCCTGGACAATTTAGTGAGAGTCTATCATAAAATAAAAATTGAAAAGGATTGGGAATGTAGTTCAGTGCTAGAGTGCTCCTGGGTTTGATCCCCAGTAACACATACCACACACCACACACACATACACACACACAGGGCTTTTCATTTCTAAGAATAATATGAGCTTTGGCCAATTCAAGATGGCAGTCTCTCTGTCTCTCTCTGTCTCTCTCTGTCTCTCTCTGTCTCTCTCTTGCTCAAGAGATTGAACCCAGGGTGAGCATGTAGTCTACCACCAAGGTACAATTTCTCTAATCCCAAAATGGCACCCTCTTAATTTGGTGATATAAAATTCCCAAATCATAAAAAGTCTGGCTAATTTGATTGAAACAGAACAATAGATTAAAGTGAGTTGTTAAAACAGAGCAATGTATTTATAGCCCATATGATTAAACAGAACATTTCACCTTAATTCCTATCTCACCTTACTCTATGACACAGCGATGCACCTAGGTGTGTTCTATATATTGCTGTTGTTATGATCACATATTTATGCGGCTTTGGCCATGTACTTTATTAGGCTGTGGCTCTATAAGAACAAGGACCGAATCGTAGGCCTTTTTAAGTTTCCAACTTCTAACCCAGGCTTTAAGTAAGCATTTTGTAAATGAATAAATTATGGCAGTGTGAAGAGACTATAGCTATGAAGGGCTGTATATTGAAAGACATGATACTAAACTTAACCAAAAGTCTAAGGCTGAGGATTTTCTTAACTCTAGATCATTAAGTGAAAAATAATTTGCCTCCCAATTTGGGCTAATTTAAGCCTTCAGACAGATAGCTATGATGTATTGTCTTCTTTGAAGGAACCCGGATAAAATAGAATGGAAGACCACCCTTAATAGATATTAATGTAGCAACAGATTGGTTGAGAGAATGTTAAAAAATCTACTGCTGCTTTTCAAAACCAGCACAGAAAGCTAAAAATCCCTCAGTTTTAATACCTTCTGTGTGAGTCTTTTGACTATTCCAGGGCATTGAATTTCATGTCCATTTCAGACTCACCTACTGAGTTTACATTTAATCGGCACATTAAAAACCTCATTGTGCTTATTCTGTATTTAATTTATTCTACCTTCTACCCAAAGGGGTCAAGTTGTAAAGTCAGATGGCATCTTATTAATCCCCATTACCTCTCAATAAAGTGGCAAACATTGTGATATTATTTGTGAATTTTTGGAATTGAAGACAAAGAGAAGTTATATTTTTTTCCATAGGTCAATCAAATCAGGCATTTATTCATTCACTATTTTGTAAGAATTCCTTGTATTTGCCTAACACGTATCAGAATAGAAAAGAGTAGAAAAGCAAAACAAAATGGAAAAAAGTGTTAAAGTTCATGTTCTTTCTTTCTTCAGCAACACTCACGTAATGCTAGTTCTATCAGTTAGGGCAGTGCTGTTACAACAAGCAAAGGACAAAATGCATAAGGGCTCACACACGACAGAAGTTTATTTCCTGCCTGTATAGTATCCTGAGTCATTTCAGGTAACTGGGGAGGGAGCGAGGAGGAGGAGTTGTTTCCAGTCATTCAGGGACACAGACTATAGAAGCTCTGCAATCTGCAGCATTTAGCTTCCAAGGTCACTGCGACCGTTTCTGTCTGATGGCTGGAGGAGGACAGTACAGTGAAGAAAGTTCGGGAGGTTTCAGGAGCTGGGCCTGAAAGTGGCACCCGTTACTTCTGTTTCTGTCTTCCTGGCTAGACCTCAGGCTAAGACGCTGCCGAGATGCGACGGCTCGGGAATACTGAGCAGTCTGGCCACAATCCTGTACCACGGAAAGGGAAGCACGCGTCTTTGGGAACAGACAGTTGTCAGGCCAAACAACCTAGGTAGGCTCTTCTGACCTTATTCCTGCAGGCTTTTACTGGTCTTCTCCTCTCCTGCTGGGGTCACCGAGGTAATGACCTGGACTCCAGCGAATGGTGACGGTGCACCAAGTGTCACTGTTTGCATGTGTTTGCCCCTGGGCCTATTTTGTGAAGTCTGGGTTTGCTCAGTTTTAGCTGGCTCTAATTTGATGCCTGGGTTTATGTAAATGGGACTCAAGCTCACTCTGGTGACCGCGGTGTCCCTAAGGCCTCACCGTCAACTTCACACCGGCTTGCACTTCTGTCTAGACTGTGCTGGTGGGCCCAGTGGTGTTTGTTTTTGTGTCATTTAAACTCTTGTAAACAGTTGTCTTTTATGTAAAACACGGCATCTGCTTTTTTGCTGTTCATTGTCGAATTCTCTTGGGAGCTGGAAAATAACAGTTCTTTATTTTGAGAATCATTTCCCCCTACTTGCGACTCTGTTTTATCCCTCTTTCCCACTATACCTTCTGAGATATCATGACAGTGTTTTGAGTGTGCCTGTAGGGTCTGCTTTGATTATACCCATGAGCCAAAAAGGAGTTTTGATAAGATGCTGAATGGCTAGATAAATGCATTGTGGGAGAAAAATTCACCTGTTTCAGATGCCAATGACACTGGTTAACATATGCTGAACACCTAGGTATTGTCAGCTGTGATGGTTGATATTGTACATCTATTTGACTGGGCCATGAAGTGCTCAGATTAAGCTTTATTTCTGGATGTGTCTGGGTGTTTCAGGATGATATTAACGTTTGGATCTATGGACTCAGTAAAGAAGACTGATTCCCCATGTAGGTGGGTATCATCCAGTGTGCCCAGGGCCTAAATAGAATGAAATGTGAAGAGCGAGGAATGCCACTCCTTCTGTTTTACGCATTGAACCGAGACGTCTCGTGCCTGGAACTCACGGCATTGGCTCCTTCAGTGTTCAAGCCTTCAGACCCTGGCTAGGTTATACCACCTGGGTCTTTCCTGAGTCTCCCACTTGCAGAGAGAAGATCGCGGGACTTCTTGGCTTCCATAAGCGCATGAGCCAATCCCTTAAAAGAAATATCCTTTTCCTTTTCTCTGTACATCATATTGTTTCTGCTTCTTTAGTGATCCTCGACTGATGCACCAGACAAATGCTCAGCTTTTGATACACATCATTTTATTTAATTCCTATGATCACTTTTGGAAGTCAATATATTATTCTCATTTTCTATATGATGAAACTGAGATGGAGAGAGGTGAGTAATTTTCTGGGCTGTACCAGTAATAAGCATTAGTACTATGAATGGAGTTAATGCTTGGTGATTCCAGATCTATGACTGCCATCCTCTAAGTGTCTTCTCAAAATTTCTGTTTTCCATTGGTCCTCCATAAAAAAAAGCTATGTATTCTGTTTGGTCTAAGCTAAATAAATGGTACACTAAATAAAAATAGACATTTCAAGGTAGCTTTTCCTTGATCATTTTGTTCCTCCCATAAAATTTTATGTGCTAAGGAAGGAAGAGGCTTCTTAGAATCCAGAGCACATTTCCCACCAGATGAACCAATATCTGCAGCTTCAATTGCAGTACTTGACAGCATTGCTTAATAAAAAGATTTGAATCCACCTACCACTTTATACTCAAGAGCAGATCATACCATCATTTAAAGGCCAAATGGTATGAGAAAAATGATAATGTAACTGTTCCCTCGTGTGTATTGATTAAATGTAAGCATTTTGATCTCACAACATTAGTTAATTTTAATTGGGATAGTTAAGTCAAGTTTGATTTAGTACTACTGACAAAAAGTTGGGGATCTGAATGGGAAGAGCAAATGCCACACACCAGCCATAATAAAAATTTTAAGCCTTGACATATTATATAGATAGTTTTAACTTATTTTTGTTTACTTATTTTAATGTCCATCTGGAGTCAGATAGATCTAACATTATGCTTGAAAAATATGTGAAGTGCTTGGTGATCACCAAGCAATAATAAGTGTTTGTATTAGTCTTCTTAGGCTGCCATGCAGACTACCACAGACTGTGTGGCTTAAACAACAGAAATCAATTTTCTCATAATTCTGAAGACCAGAGATTCAAAATCAAAGTGCTATCAGGCTCAGTTTCTGGTAAGGGCTCTCTTCCTGGCTTGTAGATGGCTTCCTCCTTGCTGTATTTTTACATGGCTTTTCTCTAGCATATGTGTATTTGGGTGGCTACTTGGGTAGGTGGGTGGAGTGAGCTCTCTAGTGTCTCTTCTTATAAGGACACCATTCCATACTGGCTTAAGCTCTTAACCTTATGACCTTACTTTACTTTTATTACCTTCTCATAGTTCCTATCTCCAAAACTAGTTACATTGGATTCCGGGGCCTCAACATATGGATTTTGGGAGGACACAATTCTGTTCATAACAATGCTAAAACGGTATGATTTTTCATTATTATTTTTTATTAGCTATCTACTCAGTACACAGGTTTATCTTATGTGGGTATGAGACTTCATAAATACTTTTAAAGTTAAACTCAACTTAGATTCCTTGAAGGAATCTCAGAACAAACAAAACATAGGTATTGAGTGTAGTTTCTGGTAAAGCGAGATATTAATTTGATCCCTGACGGCATGTGGTGGTGGTGGCGGTATGTGTTTGAGTGGCTGAGGGATGCTATCCAGACAGTACTCTACAAATAGAAGTGGCTTGAGTTTTGAAAATATTGGCTGACTAGAATGGAAATGTCTAGTTGTCTTGCATAATTAAAATTTTCATGAAAAATTTTAATTTTTCTTTCCTTTCATTTCACTATTTTCCCTCTAATTAACACACATCCAGGACTGTGAGTGCTCATCTTGGTTGAATTGGAAATCTAGAGTCAATGTTTAGCTAAATGCAATTTTTTTTCCATTTTGTACCCTGCCATCTACTCTGCCTCATCCCATTCCAAGCATCTGACAGGTGGTAAGAGTCCCTATCTTGAAGAATCAAGCATCTGTTCTAAGTTCAATGCTTGAATTATTCATTTTATTCTGGCATTTGAGGGTCATTCTGCTGACCACCAAAGATTGACAACATAGAGCAAATGTTAACAAGATGAGAAGGTCTGGCTTTTTAGTCAGAGCAATTTTGAAAGTTAGTCCCAATCCTAAAAGAGCTCTTTCTAAGCCTCAGACATGACAGGCTGCCTAGGGGCTAGGGGTGGGGAGGGATCCATACTGCTGGACAGAGCCACCTGCTTTTCCCTGGGGAATCATTTTGGAAGTATTTTTTCTTCATATTTCTTCTTTTGGCAGGACATTAGTCATCATAATAAAGAACTGGTATTTACCATATCCTTTTAAACAAACAATCTGGAAATACAAGAGGAAATCTGCAATAACTTACAATCAGCTCTTAATTTAGAGCTGTGTAGATTTTTCACAGTATGCCTGAAATGAATGATGTTTATACAAAGTTTGAGTCGTCCACAAGCAAATCTACACTCCTGAGGCAGACAGGCTGCCGCTGGCATTCCAAGAGGGAGGCCTAAGGTTTCCCGTGCTGTGTGACCGGCAGCCCCTGGGCAGGAAGTCTACAGCTCTAGGAGGGCTGATAGCAAAAGGACCACCCTGGGAAAAGGTCTGCTGTCCTCAGAGCTAATGTTTCTGTTACAATAGCTTTAAGAGGAGCGAATCCAGATCTACACTGCGAGTCTGGGGGAGAAATGATGAGTAAAAATTTGAATCCCTAACCGTGCGGCGGATCAGTGAGTTAAGGCAACAAGACCTGACTCAGCGTCACAACAATATAATGGAGTACTGTACAGCATGTGTGTAAACTTACTCTACCAAGTCAGAAAAGGCAACAACCACTGTGGACTGAATGGAAGAGGTGGTGCTGCACTCAAGACTTTACATCCAAAATCAGAAATATGTAGTGAATGCCTCTTAGACCCTTGTTATTGAGCCAGGCAGAGGATGGTGACAGAGAGGATATAGTCCTTGATCTAAAAGAGTTTGCTTTCAAGTCAGGGAAAGAGACATTGAGTAACTAAAAAGAACTGCAGTTTAGAAAAAGGCCAATGAGGGAAATAAAAATGCACAGAATAAAAAAGAGGCAAGTGACAAATTTAGGCCAGCAAGAGTCCCTATTAGTAGGTGGCATTTACATCCTATGGATGACAGGAAAGATTCATCCATAAGGACATCCACTGGGTAAGGAACCATAAGGCAAGCAAGGGGGACAAGGTTACAGACGACTGGGCCTAACTAAGAGTTGTGGGAGATGACCCAGATTTATGGTTGCTGGGGTATGGGGGCGGGGGCGAGGTGAAAGTGGGCTGGAAGGAGTAAGTTTAAGGTACTCACATACCTTCCCTGCAGAGGCAGGCTAAATCATATGGTGGGAACTTTCTGAAGCACAGAGAGAGTGAAATAGAAAGCTCCTGGTAGCCCTCACCTGATCATTCACACAGTGCTTTAGATTTGGGAAGCCAGGTCTGTATTTTGTCCCTTCTGAAGAGCTTTCATCCTTCCCATCTCCAGAGAGGAAGCAATTTTCTACTCCAGTGTTTGCTTATCATCAACATATAAAATGCTCTTTCTTAAAGATAGTGAGTGTCTCAGTGCACACAGGCCTGCTTGCTCCAGCTCAGCTTCCTCCCCTTGCCTCCTGTTGTTAGCTCAACTGTCAGTTGAGATCTGCAGAGTCCTTCTCTGATGGCTCCCAGCGATGTCCTTGGGGCCATACAGTCAGGGCAGGCCTTTTCCAGGAAGTGCATCACTGGAAGTCTTTTCTCTTGTTGTTCTGCGAAAGTAGTATGACTTCGTTTCAGAGTTTCTGGCTCTCATTCTTCAGAAACCACAGGGAAAGGCTTTCATTGTAGTGTAGCCCTCAGGACTGGCCCACCCAACTCAACATCGCAGCAGCAGAAATTCTACTCCCAAAGGGAGGGTGGGGTGTTATTTCAGATAGATCATTAACCAGAAGACTCTGAAATTTCCCTCACTGTACTATCTTGGGCAGAATGTTACTTTGGCCTGTGTTTATTTGTAAACAGCCTCAGGCTCTGAAATCGAAGAAAGTCTTGTACCATTAGATTGTAAGGTCAGACACCTGTGCCCTCCATAGCTTACTCTGGAAAGAGATTTGGGTACATTTTACTACACAGACTACAATTTATAGTTTAAAATAAAATGCTTTTGGACTGCCTCCCTACGAGGCATTGTGTGTCTCCAGAAAAAACCCTCTGCTGTTTTGCCTTTTCCTAAAGAAAGAGGAGCAAAAATAAAATAAAGGACATGACAAATACTCATAAAAAGGGACTCAATGATATGATCTTTAGAAAGTAAGCCCTAAAGACAACAGGTGAATTGTCCGATCTCTCTAATTCATGTAACAAAGGTCATGCTAATGTTATTAAGAATCTAGACACAAATATATAAACATCTTCATTAGTACTCAAAAGGATAAATACATGCACCAAATTCCACCTGCGGACAATCTTAAAATATAGCTAAGTTATATAAAATCAATATTTTCAGGAAGGTGATCTTTCTTGTCTCTATGCTTAGAAGTATAAAATACTGTTTGATGAAAAGTAAATTTATTTTGATTCTGTTCTTAGGCTCTCTGCAAGTACACACTTCCAATGCCTTTTTAAAGTTTCAAATTCTAAGTTTGAAACTCTCACTATTACTTTGTGCTACGTCCTTCCTTTGAGGAAACTCACGCACTTGGGGATGAAGAATGAAGAGGGCATTCTGGGTGAGTTTTCAGTGCAGTGTTTAAGCCTAACCTCTGCAGACACTTGGGTTAGGAACAGAACTCGACCGGAGCTGGAATGCCCAGTCCAGGGCATCAGTCTTTGGTCAAAGAGAAGCTAAGAAGCAAGTCAGTGCAGCAGCTCCACGGTGGCTGGGGAAGGTGACCAGGGCTGTGACCGCACTGCCCCACTCAGCTCAGTATTGTCAATGATAGCTTCCTGCTGGGCACCTCGACTGCACCCAGTATTTAATAGTGTGTACATGCTTTGCTCATCACTGGGAGATTACCGGATTATCTGGGCCCCCAGCTGACATCGCTCCAATTTAGGCTTTAAAACTGTAACAACTTCTCGGGTTTTAAACAAGTCTGTCAACAAGTTTTTCAAGGCTAAAGCCATTTTTCAAGGGCTTCTCAGAACTGGAAGGCAACGAACTTTCAAGTTCCTAAGAATCACCAAGGGCAGCTATGAAAGTTTCAGTTTCCTTCTTGTAAAGTCAATGTAATAATATCTACTTCTCAGGGTTGCAGAAGGATCAAGTCAGAAAAACTAAGTGAATCTCATAATACTGTCGAGAATACAGTGAACCCTCAATGAAAATAAGTGATTAATATGTACCAGGATTATCAGATGCTTTCTATACATTGTCTCCTCTTTTTAAATTATAAATGCTTTCTAAATAATTGAGCTTGGTCCCATTTAATTTGTTCCAGACTTTGCTATAAACATAAATATATTCATCCATCTGTCCATCCGTGCAAAAGATACTTGAGCTCCTACTATTTTTTTTTTTAAGCTAGGGTTGGATCCAAGTACTGGAGCCACGGCGGTGTAGAAGTCAAGCAAAGTCCTTGCTCCTGTGCACTTATGGAAGAGAAAAACTAAACAATAAAGACATAGGTGAAATATCAGGTAATAATGAATGATTGGAGGGAAAAATAGATGTATGGAAACAGACTGGCAGAAATAGAAACTGTTTCTGATTGGGTGGTTAAGTGGAGACTCTAATCAGTGAGGGAATGAGGCAACTGGTCATCTGAAAAAAGTGTTCAAGACCAAGGGTACAGGAACAGCACAGGTCTCAAAGTGGGGAGGAGTTTAGGGTTTTCAGAGGAAAGCAAGAGAGCCCCAAGGTCTTTGTTCACTTGTACTGCTTCAGCAGCCTGAAGAATGAAGAATGGGAGTGAAGAATGAAGAATGGGAGTGAAGAATGTGGAGGACCAGGGTCTCTTTGCTTTGACTCTACAACTCTCCAAGCACCCTGAATGCTTTTTAAAAAACTTAAATCAGACCGTGTTCTTTCCCAGATCACAATCCTCTAGTAGTTTCCAATTTCACTTAGGAAAAAGTCCAGAATCCTTACGTGGGTTTGAAGGATCACCCAAGATCATGTGGCGCTTACCCATCTTTTCCACCACTGCACTGAGGTGGTTTATGCCTCTCTAGGGGAGAGGAGGTGAATATAGTAAGATACCAGTTGGGGGCTGCTGTTGCTGGTGAGGGAACTGCAGGCTTAGGTGATAGTATTAGGGAGGGACAGAGTGGTTAGATTTGGGGTATAGTTAAGAGAAATGCTGATAGGTTGTGCTGACAGATTGAGTGTAGCCTCTGACTTCATAGCTATCTCATTGACCTCTCCATGTTGACAAAGGTTGTAAGTGGCTGCTCTTAGCTTGACCCTTTATTTCCCCGGAGGCATTACTCTTCTGTAGCAAACTATAGGCAACAGATGTAAAAATTTATTTTTTTAAAATGATGAAACTTTTCCTATGAAATTTCATCTCAGCATGGCCACAGAATTGAAGCCAGTTCCCTAGAATTATAGTGAAATATTAGCTTTATGGGGCAGGCATTCTACCAGTGGGTTATTCAACACTTTGAAAGGAAGAATGAGAAGGAAAAGGAAATGAAACCCAAATTGTCTTTATCGGCAATGTTTGCACAATCACTGTTCAGATGCAACTTTCATTGAAGTAGATATTCAGATTCCTGGCTAAAAAAAAAGTTTTGGATTATCTACGAGTCTATTATTTCTGCTACAGAACTCATCCTACAAGGTAGACACTATTAAATGAGGAGTATGTAGTTTGCAAATGACAGATGCCTTAGGCGTGTGCCACCCCCACTCGGGCTCACATTCTCTCTTCTGACTTTCCTTCTCTCACTCCCGCACTCTGCTCCATCCACACCGGTCTCGTTGTCATTCCTAGAACATGCCTCTCGAAGAATTTTGCACTGGCTTAAGTATTTTGCCTTTTGTCTTTTGTGTGAAAAGTTCACCATACTCATTTTGATTAAATCTTGCTCAAATTTGCCCTTTCAGTGAGTCCTACCCTGATCACTCTACTTCATTTTGTGTACAGCTACCTAACCCTCACCCCACTCTCTTGCTGCTCCTGATCCCCTTTACTCACCTCACTGTATAATTTACTTGTATGTTTTGTTTGCTGTATTTGTCTCACTAGGATGAATCTCCACAAGTGTGAAGATTTTTAGTTTATTTTGTTCTCAGATACACAGGGCCCAGCACATATTTGGCATTCAACAAATATTTGGTGAATGAATGAATGGTTTTTGTTACAACATGGTGAGAGGAGGAATGGAACAAAAGAGACCTCAGTATGAGTATATAATGTGTATGCCTACCACAAATTCAGACATACAGTCCCATGAGTAGTGTTCCTAATAGGGGGAAAAGCTGCATGGGACAGAAAAATGGCTGGACAGAGCTACTCAGCTCACCCTCCATCTGTTGGCCTTAAATTGCGGGATGCTAAGGATAACCCTGAAGCCTGGTTATGATGTTCTAAATGAGTAAGTAACTCATCCTGGGGAGAAGTTTCTAGACCAATGCATCAAAGGAAGCTGGCACCCTCACTGCCTCTGATTCCTCCCTTTTTGTACCAGAGCCAGAGTCCTAAGACATCAGGCTGGAAAAATAGAGGGACTAATAAAAAGCGAAGTCACAAGGCAGCTCTGTTTTGTGGACTAATAGCAGGGTGTGATACTGTTAGGGGAGGATATTTCCCTACACACCCACAACAGTTGGGAACAACCGGCATGTCAAGGAAAAAGTGGCCTCATAGGAAAATAGCAAAGCAGTTGCTCCAAAAATATTTTCTAGTAGCTGGACCTTAAGAAGAACTGCAGGTGATTCATGCTGTTGCGTAAGCATTCTGCCCTGGGGCCACAGTGCTAGGTCAGGAGGTCACTGCTAAAAGTGGAAGATTTAGAAGGAATCATTCACCAGCTATGTTAGTAGGGTGAGAAAGGCCCAAGAACAGATTCATTATGTCTACTGCCACAGCTTTGGGGTACCCAGACTGAGGTACTCCGAGAAAATTCCCATCAGGTTACACTTACTGTCAGAAGTCGCTGTCAGCACAGGGAGAAAAAGAAGAGATCTGGGCCTACATGGCCCCTGCTTCGCTGTTAATGCACAGGAGTGGAGGAAAAGAATTCCTTCCCTGAGGCTATGGCTAGGATTCTTGATCATTTTGCAAGAACAATCCAAAATCCTTCTGCATCTAGGAATTCAGGGAAGGAATCAAAGGTGGAATCCCTGACCATGTTAGGTTTATTGATTTTCCTGACCTGTTGCACCTGCTCTGGGTTCACAGTGCTGTGGTAGAGGCCTTCCCACACAACTGAGGAAATTATATTTGTGAAGCAGGCTGGTGGTGCCAAAAGGAAGAGGAAAGAACTGTCTTAATTACTTTTTCCATTGCCAAGACAAAATACCCAACGCCCGCAAGTTAAGGGAGGAAGGTTTATTTAGCTCACAGTTTGCAGAGGTTTCAGTCCATAACTGGCTGGCTTCAAGGCAGAGTGGCACGGCAGAGGAGAAACAGTTCATGGCAGCAAGCAAGCCTCTTTCTGTCCCTATATTTTATCCAAGATACCCACCCTTAATCCTAGTACCACATCCTAGATCCCAGCAGAACCATTCAAAAGCAATCAGTGGACTAATTTAGTAATCACACACTCTAGATCCAGCCACCTCTGAAAACACCCAACCTGTGACTGCACGAGGCTTTTGGGCGACATCTAGACACACCTGTAACAAAACCTATTCGCTGATATTTCTCATCTTTTCTTTTTCCAGGTTGCGTGAAAATAATAAAGAAATGGAGATTCCTCAAAAAACTACAACTGGAGGTTCCATTTGACCCAGCTATTCCCCTACTGGGGATCTTCCCAGAAGAATTAAAATCGTCATACCACAAGGACGTATGCACCACCATGTTCATAGCAACACAATTTGTAATAGCTAAGTCTTGGAAACAACCTAAATGTCCAACAACCAATGAATGGCTAAAGAAAATG
>PVJO010025925.1:0-21956 GCA_004026905.1 Hystrix cristata
AAAAAGTTTTATGTATTACTTGTAAAATCCAAAAGATGCTAAACACAGAGCTAAATAATAAAAACAAAGAAAAAGAAAAAAAAGGAGTAAAGGTATCACTATTACAGTTGCATAAATGGCATAGTGTCTGGCCAAGTGATAAGATGGAAAAATAAAACTGAAAAAGTCAAAAATAATGACTTTTCATAAAACATTCTACAAAGAAAATTCACTAAAAAACTTTGATCTTCTTATAAGTGTGTACCAAAGTAAGAAAATAGAAATTTGGAATAAAATGATCAAGAGTTTAGCTATACTATAATGACTAATTCTAAAATGTAGCAATTCCTATATGAAAAACTTTTATAATGTAAGAATGTCAACTCTAACTATAAAAATGTAATTTCAATACAACTCTCCCTTCAAAAAAAAAACCTCCATATGATTGATTTTTTATGTAACTCAAAAAAGTTAACCTAAAGACAATAGCTAGGGAAATGTTAGAAAATGAATAGTAAAATGGAAAATGTAAATAAACTTGTTGCAAATAGAGAGGGGTGGGTGAATGGAAGGGAAGGGAGGAGAAGAGGGGGGGAACCAAGATACATCATGTACAGGTACAAAATAACCATGTTGATTATGATCATTATGTATACAATGTACCAATACATGTTCTTGGTAAAAATAAAAACTTTAAAAAAAAGAAAGAAAATGAATAATAAATCATGTCATAAAGCTAAAATAAATAAAACAGCATGATACTGTTAAAGGGTTTGATTTTTACTCTTTCAGAGAAATTTCCAAACATCTACAAAATGCTAAAATGTACCATATTACATGGACATTAAGTATTATCAACATACTGCAAATCTTATGAGTCTATGTCATTGTTTTGTCCTGACAGAAAATTTTAACACAAATGGGCAATATCATACGATTTGACCTGTTCATACTTCAGGTTCTATGCCTAACATAGAAAGATTTTTTTAAACAATATAACTACAATATAATTACATAACCAGCAAGTTAATATATATATTATGTAACACCCAGCTCCTGGGTAATGTTCTCCAAGTGTCTCTAAAATGTCTCTCCATTTTCTGTTTAACTCAGGGCACAAAGTACACACATTCCACTCACATGATGTGTTCCATACATCTCCTGTAATCAACAGAACCATCCCTCTTTTTTTCTTTTGCCATTTGTTGTATTACCTCATCAAACCTCCTCTATTGCTAGATTCTTTTAATTTAAATTCCAGATCATCTTTGTATCACTGACAATACTGTTTTGCTAAAAGATAAGGACTTTAAATTCTTTAATTACTTAATAAGTCAAAAGTAAAAATCTGTCTCAGCACCGTGAGAGGCTAAGGCAGGAGGATGAAGCTCAAGCCCAGCCTGAGCAATTTAGCAAAACCCTGTCTCAAAATAAAAATAATAAAATAAAATAAAAAGGGTTGGGAATGTAGCTCAGTGCCCTAGGTTCAATCCCCATTACAAAATAAATAAATATAATTTATATGAAAAATATCTTTTTAACCTGGGTTTGTATAAGAGGATTCAAATGAAGTCCACACTTTGTACTTAGAACGATAATCTTCCACATCTCCTTTAACCTGAAACAGTATACCTTTCCCCCACTACAAACCAACTTTTATTTTCCCATTATAATTTGTTAAAAACAAAACTAGGTCACTTTTTTTTTTTTTTTTTTTGAGACAGGGTCTTGCTATGTAGCCCAGGCTGGCCTTGCACTCATGGCAATCCTCCTGCCACAGCCTCCCAACTGCTAGGATTACATGCATGAGCCACCACCAACGTCACAATTATATTGTAGAACTTCCTACGTTTTAGAACTGGCTATTTACATTCTGATGGTGTTAACTTGTAGCACACTTATGTATTTTCTGTAGAGTGCTAATTATATTAAGAAGCTGAATTAGATACACATTTAATTTAAAGGGCTGGGCAAGAGTAATTTATCAATGATGTGCATACCCCTATTACTTCATGTTGGTAAGCATACAATATATGATTGCTCCACTTGAATAATGCTAAGATTCATCAGCTAAAACTTAACACAGATGATTATTGAGTAGGTCCATAGCTGAAAAAAATTATTTTCTAATACTTATTTTATGTTAGAATTCAACAGAAAAACATTCTCTCATTAACTATGTGGTTGTATTATTAACCTGATAGAAGAAAGGCAGGATAAATGGTGGATACTTTATCAATATTCAGAATAGTTAGTAACAAGCTACCAGATTTTTGGTTAAGCATCATTTTGATTTCTATATACAATATTCAAGATGTTTCATTCTATTGCAGTCATTTGCTTTGGTGGAAATTGAAGAGAAACAGTACTTTAGACTGTTGAGTAAGGAGGGACTATCTGAAAAATAGTACAGGGTCAACAGGCTACCACCTAGAGTGACAGACATATACGGGTGTACTGTAAATACATCAATAGCCTGTGAAACAAAAGGCTATTTGGGATTTTAGGCTATTAAGATAACACAGTATCAACAATGTGATATTAAAAATATTAAGTACACATTTAAACAAAAATATACTTAAATCATTTAACATGGTGCACAATATGTTAATCAATAAATTGGGGGGCCCACACATGTTTGTGCAGTTGTGTGTGCAGGCATTTGAAAAGTGGCTGTCAGGGAAAAAAAAAACAGCCCAACCCTGATTTGCAGTGTTTGTCAATTTTGCTGATCAAACACACCCACCATGGATGATTTTACACTACCAAAATGATACCACTAAATGTAGTAGTAGGGGAGAAATGTGCACAATCAGGTTTCAACAGCTATTGTGAACTGCTGGTAGTATAGTCACATAGCCATATTTATTACAAAACTAAATTATTCTGTGTATTTGTGAATGTGTGCATTTACAGGTGTATGTGTGTACGTGTACATTCATGTGTAAAATCAAAATGCTGAGTTTGGAGAGATACTTAATTGAATGAGAGGAGTTTTCTCTGCAGCAAGAAATGGTATTAACTTGGGAAGAATAGGATAAAATGAACTACTGTTTTCACAAAAATCACTGAATTTTTAATTATAAGGTGTTAATCTATTGCTTACATATTTTTTGGGTCAAACAGGACTTTTTTTTTTTTTTTTTTAGACGAGGTCTTGCTATGTAGCCCAGGCTGGCCTTGAACTCATAGTGATCCTCCTGCCTCAGACTCCCAAGTACTGGAATTACAGGCATGTGCCATCATGCCTGGCTCTAAATGGGACATTTTTAAAATTTAATCTAACCCACTCTCTCTCAGAGAACAATACTTTCTGACAAACAATAAGTTCCAATGTGATAAAAATAACCAACCAGATTAGATACCATATTACAACAAAGAAATCACCTTCTGAAAACTTAACAACTTACTTTGGCTTCAGTTTCACCCCTGTGAAGAGTGTACAGATGATGGACAGCACTTTGTGATGAGGACCAAGGATGTGTCAGAATTTGGAAGACATGAAAATCATGACCAAGGGTATCTGTTGTGACTAACAGCATTCCTGGAAGACAAAAAACAAAGGGCAAAAATAAAAATGACTGCATATCTGGATGGAATATTTTTTAAAGCTATACATATTTTAAAATATTATTAATCAAAAAATTACTAGGGACATAAAAATTTTCAAAATAAAAAAAGTTAAGTCAAAATATATTTTTCCTCTGAATATCAATTTAGTGCACAGCATTAAAGCAGCAAAATGTAAATAATAGATATAAAAATAGTACAATGTTTTCCTATGACTTGCCGAGAGACGTTATATGCCTTAACTTACAGCATTATTCGTAACTTGTTTTGTTTTCTTTTTTGTTTTGTTTTTTGAGACAGAGTCTTGCTATGTAGCCCAGGCTGCCCTCGAACTCACAGCGATCCTTCTACCTCACGTAATTTTCTTTAATGAATGTGAAAATGATGTCATTCCACAGAACTAAGACCTACTCCAACTTTTTGTAATTTCTCCCAACTTGAATTCTAAGTGCCAGATTACCAACTGGTCAAATAACTAATTTCTCCCGCTTAATCCACCAGCTTAAAATTTGTCTCTATCGAGATGGATGTGCGGCCTGCCACATACTTGTAATCCCAGGTTACTCTGCAGGGTGATACACTCAAACTCAAACGTTTTAGTCCAGCCTCAACAATATTATTAGACCTTGTTTCAAAAAATAAAAATAAAACAAAATTTGTCTCTGTGCTGCCATGATATTTATTGAACGTGCCTATATAATGCTTTGCCCAGAGTTGGTTCTTCATTTTGACATCATCCAAGCTCATTAAGATTTAGTTTTCTTGTAAAAGTTCCATGATTTTTCTTTTAGTTTTGTTTTCAAATCACAGTTCTTAAACCAGTGATGATGAAACTTTTAAAGCCCAAATGCCCAAACTGCCAGCCAAAATCCACTTATTTATCACAAAGTGCCAACACCATAACTAAGCCTGAATACTTAAAAAAAACAACTCACATTAAAAGAAAAACACAATGACAGAGCTTGCAACGATACAAACAGCCCGCTGCAGCACATGTGCCATCGGTTCACCACCACTGTCTTAGACTGACCCAAGAAATAACACACTTAGCAAATTTCCATACCAAATGAAAATAAGTTTACAAAAGACCATATTTCTGGGAATGAGGTTTTTTTTTTGTTTTTGGTAGATCCATTGGATATTTAAAACTGTATCTGTAGAAGGTATGTTCAGCATGAGACAAGACCTGGAATGAATCCCCAGCACCAAAAGTAAACATATAAACTAACAAAACTGTATCTGTTTTTCCCTCATAGGCTATTTTTTATTAAATATATTTTAAGTGATAAGTAGGTACAGAAAGCTTATACATTAATGCCATAACATGATGTTTTGATACACGTATATTGCTGTAAAATGTTTGAATCCAGTTAAACATATCTATGGCCTCATTTTTTTTCTTCAAACATTCTTTCTCTATGGTAAAAACTTGTAAAATACAGCTTTCTGAAGTATACAGTATATTATTATTATCAAAAACATGGTGAATGCTTATTTCTTCAAAATTTATTACAGCAAAAGACACATAGCCATTAATCCTTAATTCCCCTGAAGCTATTCTTCCTCCCTTCAAACACACTTATCCTATCATTCCTGACATTTTCTGAAATAGTTCTGGAAGTGCTCTTTCATTAGCATGTTTAATTGACTGTCTTGGCTGCCTTGATGTCCTGAATCAGTTCAAAATGTTTTCCTTTCATGACCATTTTGACTTTGGGGAAGAACCAGAAGTTGCACAGTGCCAGATCTGGTGAATAAGATGGATGAGGACACTGCATAATGTTCTTTGTTGACAGAAATTGACATACCAGAGTCAATCATTATCATAAAAGAATGAAACTATCCATTTCTCAGGTCATTTTCTATATACACAGTTTCTGAGATGTTGGAATAAGCCTGGTAGTATTCAGAGTTCACCACAGTCTTCCTGGGTATCAACTCAGCTCCCATAACTCCATCAAGGTCAAAAACCACAGTCAACGTCACCCTGATGCTAGATCTTGAGTGGTGTACTTTCTTCAGATGGGAACTGGCTGATATCCATGGAGAAGCTTGGTCTTACAATCATAAAGACAGATCTAAGTTTCATCTCTCGTGATCACGTTTCTTAAAATGCTAGAATCTGAAGCAGGACTATCTTGCAACTCCAATGAAAGTGATCAAATTTCATGTTAATGATTTGTGATCTGGGATTTATGGCACACTTTAAAACACACTTTCTCTCAAAAAGTAGCTCACAATCAACTGCATCAAACAAGCTGAAACTTGTCACACACTTGGTACTAAGGCTCAGTGTTCTGCTCTTCCTAGTGAAGATCCCTGCCTCTTCACCAGACGGTGCCTGGCGCCAATGTTGACTGTATTCTGGATCAGCCCTTCAGAGGCAACATACCAAACAGCCTACTAGAATTGCTCACTCCTATCTAACTTAACTTACAGAAGTACTCACTAAGCAACCTTTCCCCAGCCATCACTCCCTGCTACTCTCCAACCCTCTATCAATCATCATTCTTCTCTCAACTTCTATGAGATCAACTTTTTAAGATTCCACAAGTAAGTGAGATCATGGGGTATTTGTGTTTCCGAGCCTTGATTATTTCAAATTATCTACAATTGCATCCTTGATGCTGCAAATGACAATAGCTAAGCACTATTCCACTGTGAGTATGTACCACATTTAATTAATATGGTATTTTTTAACAATATGATCAAATACTGAACAAGCTTCAAATCCCTGCGATGTCTTTTTTTTTTTTTTTTTTTTGGTGCTGGGGATCAAACTCAGGCCCTTGCACTTGCTAGGCAAGCACTCTAACCACTGAGCTAAATCCCCAACCCAAAATTCCTGCAATAAGTCTATATATGCTATTAGATAATCTTATTGAATGGCATAATATCTGTACAGAGAGATGTAAAGTGTGAAGTTCTGATTCACGTATACACTGGGTAGTGATCAACTCGGAGTATTTAGCATATGCAGGCCACCCTCTCCCAGCCCTCAACAACATGCTGCTCTGATATTGTTATCAGGGAAATGCTGCCTTCAAAGAATGAACCAGAAAATGCTCCTTATTCTGCTACTTTCTACTACAACAACAAAAAGTTTAAAATTGCTATTACTTCTACTTTAAATGTTTGATAGTAAAACTTTTATAGACTATCTTTGAAAGTCTTTAGCTGCAGCTTGAGTATCTAATATCCAAAATACTTTGGACTGGAAGGATTTCAGATTTTTTTGTATTTAAAAAAAAAATATATATATATATATATATATAGAGAGAGAGAGGGAGATTTGAAGCACAGGACCCAGATCAAAACAAGAAATTCATTTATGTTTCACATAACACATGTTTATATACATGGATGGCAATTTTATACAATATTTTTAGTACAATTGTGTTTAGTTTCATTTTTGTGGTATTGAGGATTGAAGACAGGGCTCCATTACACGCTAGGCAAGCCCTTTATCATTGCGCTACACTTCCAGCCTTAGTGTCTTTACATTTTGACTACAATCTGTTATGGGATTTTCTGTGGTGTCATATTGGTACTCAAAAAATTTGGGGGGTTTTGAACGATTTTGAATCTAAAATTTTCAGATGAGGGATGCTCAGTTTATACTACTAAATTTTCTTAATTTAAATTTTCTTAATTTTTAAAGTTTTAAAATTTTTTGGTGAATGACTTGTCATTCAAGGAATTGATCCATTTTAACATATAGGGGTTTTAATGATGGCCATTTTTTTCCTTTAGGATACTAATAATGTGTTTTTCCTCACTCTGAAGTCTACTTTGTCTAATATTAACAAAACGATTCCAAATTTGTTTTGATTGGTGTATGTATGGTATATATTTTCCCTTTCTTTTATTCTGTATCTATCAACATGATTTGAGTCTCTATTTTTTAACATGACTTTTAATTGGTGTTTATAGTACATTCACATTTAGTGTATTTATTGGTAGGGTATGTTTATGTCCACTATTTTATTTATTTTTTTAACGCTTGTCTGCTTGTTTATTTCTTGCCATTTTTGTTTATTTGGTTGGGGCTATATTTCTTTATATGACATATTAATTATTTGTTCCAGAGATTATAAAACACACACCTAACTTTATGGGTCTCTTTCTTTCATTTTCTGCAAATTTTATAATGGTTTTCTATTAAAAGGATCGCTTGCTAGCTTACTCTGCTTTTCCACAGTGAAATCACATTAACTAGCTGTTGACAAACTTTTCTTTGCTGTAGCAGCCAGCTTTTTATTGCTGAGACAAAATACCTGATATACTCAAAGGAGGAAGGTTTACTCGGGTTCACAGTTTTAAAGATTTCAGCCCATGGTGGGCTGGCCCCACAGCAGAAGCATCACGTCCAAAGTGCATTCAGAGGAAAGCTGGAAAGCTCACGGCAGCAAGGAAGCAGGGCACAGGGGACAAGGTAGAGAAGTGATATACAGAACCTTTCCAAGTCACACCTATGAATTTGTCAATGGATGAGTCCACCGATGAGCTTAGTGTTCCACGATCCCATCACTACCCTAAATGCACACCTCTAAGCACATGAACCTTCTGGGGGATATTTTAGATAAAACTATAACACTTGTTGAGATAAAGGGCATGAAAGAATATTAAGCATCTATGTGGAGATAAGTCAGTCATTTAGTTAAAAGATGAAACATGATTTTGAAATTGCCCTTTCTTTGTTAAGATATGGCTCCAGTTACTACACTAAACTATCGGATGCCAGAGTCCTTGTTGTTTCAAAGAGAACTCAGTTTAGATGATGAATAGGGGCATTTATTATAAATAATTTAATAACCCTGATTTCCATTATGCATCTAGTAATGGTCATTTGGTCACTGACACACTTTACATTCTTTCCTTATTGTTATTCCAACAATAAATCTCTAAAGTTGGTCATAAATATCTTTTGTCTATGGACACCCCTCCACTTTTTTTTTTTTTTTTAGGATTAACAGCTTTATTTACCTTGTACAGCACCTACTCCCTTACAGTCTCAATTAATTTTCCCATTAAAGTGCTGGAAATTTTCTTAATCATGACAACATTTGTTAAAAGAATCCAGAACTCTATCACAAACATAGTGGTCATGAATAAATGTTTTTCTTACAAAACACAGAATGGAAGCTCCTTGTGTCAACCTGGTAGGCTGAATAACTTGCAAAGATTCTAGTTCTCATCTAACACCAGGCCGGCTGGGACTGCCACCCTGTCACCCAGGGAAAAGCTATGCAAAAGAGTTCAGAAAACACCTAGTGGCTGCCAGCTGTTCTGGCCCTGAATGAGGTATGCTATTTCCACAGATCCACGGTGACCCAACCCCCTCTGATGCTTTTACCCCACCTCCCTTTACCAATAAAAGCCCTGAAAGTCATTAAAATGAAAAAAAAGTGAGTTTCCATTACCCCAACACTAACAATATTCAGTACAAATGAGGATAATAAACACAAAAGCTTGCTTAGTAAATAAGAGCTCTCAGCGTCCAATGCAAAAAGAAAAACAAAACAAAACAAAACAAAAAGCCTGCAAATCTCAAGGCAAATACTGTTGTCTGCCCAGGGGTTGGCCATTTGGGAACTCTGTGTAGCGCCATGGAGTCTAGGAGACAGGACTGGCTGGCTTTCAGCACCTACCACCATCTTACACTTTTTTGCCGAGTTATAGTAAGTTAAAAGTACTCACAACACCACTACTGTCTTCTGACTCCACCTCCTCACAAACAATGTGATTCTCTAACACTTGTCAAACTGTTCAAAGGAAAGATCCACCAGACAGTTAGTGACTGTCATTTATAATACATTTATATTTTTCTTGTAGTATGGACAAACGTCACAATATCTCTTTTAAAAATGTACTGATGTTAATTCAGAATCTGCATTGTAATAAAAGGCTCAATTTGCAAAATAATTGTTCCACATATGAATGGTAATCACAGATGAATACATATCAATATGGCCTTTCAAACTGGCATTAATCTCTGTGTAGGTGTTATTATGTAAAAACAATTCAAATTTTTAGCAAAACAATCCACTGAAAACTTGTGTCTATTATCATCTCTATATCCTATCTCAAATGTTTTCTTTTTCTACTCCTCCATCCAAACAAGGTTTCTATAATCCACTAATAAGTTTACTTTTTTCCACAAAACGTTCAAAACAATATTTAACAAACCTCAAAAAACAAAGTGAAAAGGAGGGAGGAAAAAGGGGAGACACAAGGATGAAAAATGAATTAAGATACATTACACATTACCAACTCACCATGATGAATGTAATCATTAGGTACTGTAAACATGTACTAATAAAAATAAAAATTTTAAAAAGAAAAAAAGAAAAGAAAGAAACAGCTGGCATAGTACTCCATAATCAAGTGCTTTCTTTTAATTTACAATTTCCTCTTATGTATACATTCTACTGAGGAACTAGTAAGCTGCCTCTCCCCCCAGAAAACGAGTTTAAAGGCACATATACATAAAAGGAAAAATTCGTACAGAGTAGACAGTGGCTTGAGAACTATTTATACAGCATCAGAAGACTAAACCAGACTCTGGCCTGGCCATAAACTAAACCCACGCCCCAAATGAGGTGCCAAGCCACAAAAAGCATTTGCGTCATCTGGGAATACAAGGAAAAGAAGGACTTCTAATTATAGGGCCTGGAAGCGGAAGCCTAGAGTGATTAGCTGTTTAGGCACTGCAGTATGTTTATCTGGAAGCTTCCTCTCCCTCACTCTCAGCCTCAAGTTTGATAGATGAGCGTTAGTGTTAAAGGGTGGGGACTGAAGCTGCTGATGGTACATGGCGTTCTCCGAAATCTGAGGGAGCTGGAGAATGAACATTAAGGCTTTTGTGGGCTCATAAGAACATAAGTCTTTTCAACTGGGCATCAGCTGGTTAGACCAAAAAGCAAAATTAAAGAGTAGCAAAGTTGCACTGAGCCTATGCTGTAAAATCTTGGAAACATGAGGAGGTTTGTCTTGTTTCCCATATCCTATTTATAACACCTATCTAATTGAATGGTTCTTTATCATGTGCCCACATGCGAATTGGAAGACAAATTACCAGTTATTCACACTCTCTTCCAAAAAGAATCATAAACACTGATACGCTGGGCCAAAGAGCAATATTTACAGGTTTTCAGATTGTATTGCTCATAGAAGAATTTTACATTTTAGCTTTAATTCTTATAGTGCAATGTTTTTCAATCAATACTTGCATAGATAAAACCTATAAATTACCTATAAAAGTTTATCATCCAATTCATTAACACAAGAGCCAAGAAACAGAATCTCACTACCGAGAGAAGCCTTTAACCTAGTCAAGTTACACAAAACCTTCATAATATTATAGCCTATTAATGTCTGAATAATATAACTTCCAAGCAGAATATGAATACTTTAAAACCAAAGACACAAAGTCACTGTCGATTTCTTAAGTAGCTTAGAGAGGCACATTTCTTGAGCTGCTTTAAGAGGCTGATAGTTCTATTCATCAATGTATTCTTCCACCTGAGGAGCCCAGGATGTAGTAAATCTTATGCAACTATATTTTATTTTATATTCTCAGGGTGTTAGGAATCAAAGCCAGGGCTAGGCCAATACACTACCACTGAGCTAAACCCCCAGCCCCCAGAATATAGTAAATCTTTATCAAACACGCTACATAATGTCCTATTAAAGGCACTGAAGTAAACGCTATGAAATAAAACAAAGGCAGTGATTTATTTGATTACTTCCTAAAGTTGAGTATATCCATAACCAACAAAAATTAAAACTAAATAGGTGATATACATTCCACTCAGAAAAGCCTAAAATGTTGGTAACTCTTTCCTAACTCATATACTTTTTAAAATTTATATTCATCCTCCTACATTTTTACCAGCTACAAGTGTCTTGATGCTTTTTACTTACTTATTTTATTTCTCTTAAATCCGAAACTTTTAAGGTTAGGAAGACATCTCTGGCCATATTCCTGGGTTTTAATATTAGGTATTATTCATTTTCAACAGATTTATGTATGAAATAAGTATTTAGGAAAGTGGTACATATTTATGTATGCTCTTATTTTTCCAAGGGATTGACTATATTTCTGCTCATACATAAGAATACTTTTTAAATTAATATACAATTTACATACAATAAATGCATTCATTTTCAGTGTCCAGTTTGACGAGCCTAACAAATGTACACCTCAGAGACCATTCCCTTGTGTCTACCTGCAGTGCATCCCCTCCCAATTTACCAGGTCATAACCACTGACAGGCTTTTTTGCCAGAGATTAATACTGCTTACTTTACAATTTAACAAGTATTTTCTGAACCTATGTGCTTCAAAGAACATCAGCTCTGTCATTTACTTGTATTTGTGGATACTATTCCATTACATGAATATGTTCACAATTTATATATCCATTCTTTAGTTTGTTCTAGCTTTCTAATATTGTGACTCTAACTGTTATGAAAATTTAATTAATAGTCTCTGTATGAATCTATTTTTATATCTATTCAGTGATTATTTAGAGGTGGATTAACTGGGTCATATATTAAATGTTTGATTTTATAAGAAATTCCCAAACTATTTTCCAAAGTGGCAGTATCACCTCACCTTTCACAAGCTTCAAAAGCTCACGAAAATTTAGTATTGAGCATCTTTTACATTTCAATAATTTCACTGGGTATTCTGTGATTTCTCATGGTTTTAATTTGCCATATTGCTTGGTGATCAGTGATGTAGGCATCCTAACATATAACATTCTCTATCTCAAGATCAAAAGGGTAAAACCCTACGTTTTCCCTTTTAAGGTTCATAGCTTTAGCTTTTTTATTAGGTTAATTATCCATTTCAAGTTAATTTTTCTGTGTGTTAAGTGTAAGTTCATTTTTTTCCCAAAAAAGATACAGCAACTGGCCCAGCACAAGTTTGCTGAGAATACTTACTTGCCCTATTGAATTGCTTGACTCTTTCATAACGAATTAAGTGACTATTTCCGGACTCTAGCCCATTCCATTCGTTTATGTCTACATTTAAATTCCAAAAATTATTGATTACTGCAACATCAGACTAAGTGAGAAAATAATGTAGTATAATTTTTCAAAATGTACTCATTTTTTTAGAATCAATTCCACAATTTTAGCTCCTTTGAACTTCCACATAAATTTTGAGCTATCTTGAGTTGATTACTTGTGGTTTAAACATTCACCTTAAGTATATTTAACTATCAGTGAACATTAATAGTAAACAAAACACTACATAGCAATGCATATGAGCAATCAAACATTTTATGAAAATATGCTTTGATATCATAACTGATTTTTTTGTTCATATTTTAACATAACTCGCAAGTTCCTTGCAGGAACAAATGTTAAATTTCTTTGATAATAAGGGGAATATAGAGAATAAGGAAGTATGTTTGCAAAGATTAATGTGATTCATAGCTTTATTTAGGAAAACAAGTGATACAATTTCTCAGTTTTGCATCTTAAAGAGACCTTTGAAAAACATGCTTGATTTCAGTCAAGAGATGTGTAACTGAAACCCACAGACAGTAGGAAATATAAATTTTAAAGTCTAAGGATAAAAGCACTTATATTATCCATTAACAGATACTAGCACAATGCTATGTAGGTACTCAAGTTCATATTTCTAAAACTTTAAGATTACACTTATTAATTCTGATCACTGATAAATATACATGCCATCCACTTTCTTAGCATTCTAGATATCATGCTTTTTAGACGTCAGATACACTGAAAAATTAATCATACTATCCATTTCATCCATATTAAAGAGTCCATACAAGAGCCTTTTCTTAATGTTTTTACATTTTTCATTCCTGCACCCTCTTGCCATTCTCCACTAGTTCCCACCTCGGTACCTACCCTATTCTAAACAATAAATTTCCTTTGAAATATATGTATCCTTAAGAAATATTTGGACTGTTTTGAGAGTAATGTTCAAAATATTTAACGTATGACAAAAATTTTAAAAAGGACCAATCTAAATGAGAACAGCTAAACAAGCCCCACACTAGAACAGGACCACGGAATTATGCAGAAGCAGCAAGGTGAAGGGACAAGTACTAAAAAGTCCTTCAGCCAGTAGGTTGTGAGCCCTAGACACTGTGCCTGCTGTACCTAATGGTAAACCATCCCTGCAAGTTTCCTTAATTCTCAAACAATTACAGTGCCACAATCAACACAGAACAACAAAAACCTAATTATTCAGGGAGTAATCTAAAACATGAGTAATGGACACCACTTTATAAGATGATGAAACTAATATAGACTCATAATAGAACTATTTCCTTCTGAGGAAAAAGATAAATCCTTTAAGCTGCCCTGGCATTGTTAATGACACGGTATTGGTAACTAGTAGTGACAAGCCAGAAGCTACGACATGAAAAAATCTCCCAGATTATTCTGTAAATCTGTGAGGCATTACAGATGTTAATAAAAATCAAGAAAAGGTATGTTTCTGATACCTTGCTGTGATGAACTGAAACAACTTTTGTGCCCAAAAATTCCAATTTAAACTTCTTTAACGATTAACCCCAAACCACTACCACCTTTCAATATACAACATTTAAGTAACCAGAAGAATTTCAATTCTGTTAAAGATGCAGTCAAGCATCCAAAGGGGTACATGTTTAATCTGTTTTACTAGCAACTCAACATTCATTTTCCTCTTATTAATGGATGGAAAACCAATTTCCCGGCCAAGGAGGGGTAATTATTAGAAATGTAGACGTGTTGCAGTTCACAGCTCGAAGCAGTTCAGCTGGCAGAAATAATGCCTCTAGAAAGCAGATCAATTATTTACTGAATTAAAAACATCAGGTCTGTTTTTAAAATATTATGCATATTGCAGAGTGAGGATTTCTTCCTCTTGATTCTGATTTCTAATGGACTAAAAATACTTACATTTTTTGATGTTTGAGACAATTTAATTAATAATATGTCCATCTATTACGGCTTTTCTAATAAAATTGAGTATTCACAAGATATTTTAATTAATATTTCAATCATAATTAGCTGCAATATGTATCTGCTTTTAGTATAATCTGCCATTAAGGATCATTTTCATGATTTAGAGGGAGACAATACTTATCCAGCCCACAATTTAGAAATTGGTCGGTTTTATCTGACAAAGGAATAATTACAATGAAAATGTCCTATGTCTGCTGTACTAGTTTTTCATAATTATGAAAAATCTAATGGAATTAATTAATGTGGATCACTTAATATAAATTCTACTCTGTATGAAGTATGTAATCATTGAAAGGATATGCTAATGTTAAAAGAAAATTAGGAAGAAAGTTAATAATACAGTAGTGGAAAGAGCAACAAAACTAGTATTTACTGAGGTCAAAGTATATGTTATGTATTAATTATATACCACTATTATCCCTCACATTACTGACAGAGAGATGAGCATGAGACAAGCAGATTAAGTAATCTGCCAATGTAAGTAGAAATCTCAGGGAAGGAGGAGAGCATGGCATTTTATGTTTCACTAGGGAAGTCTTTTTAAGTGATATTTAAAATGGAACTCAAGTGATAAATAAGACAGCCAGGAAAAAGAGACAAATCAAAGCATAAATGATGCAATAGAGTTAAAAGATACTTAGAATAGGATTTGGATGTATCTCAGTAGCAAACAAAAACATAATATGCCTAGGAAGCCAGGTGTGGTGGAGCATGCCTATAATCCCAGTACTTGAGAGGCTGAGGCAGGAGGATCACCTCAAATTTAAGGCCAAACTGGACAACATAGTGATTTCAAGGCTAGTCTGAACTACACAACTAGACCTCTCTCAAAAAAAAAAAAATGTCTAGGATGCACAAAACCTTGGGTTTGATCACCAGCATGGTGCCAAAAAAGAAAAAAAAAGGAGTTAAGGGGACATAGTATGGCTGGATGTTGGGAGGAAAATGTGGAAAATAAGCTGTCACCAGGATAGAAAAGGTTAGGTCAATATATTAGGACAATAAAGAAATCTTTTGAAGATGAAAATGTCATTAAAATTTAATGTTCCTCACAAAATATTTTATTATCTTAAAATGGAAGTAAATGTGAACTATAACACAAGCTACGTACATAAATTTTTCAGACTAAAATTGGGGTGTCAAGTGGCTGTTCTTTCAAGACTGAGAGTCACAGAAAGTTTGTACTTTCTAAATTCACATGTTGAGGACCTCCGGGGATGTAATTATGGTTAAATGAGGCCATAGGGCTGTGGTCCTGATATTGCTGGCTCCTTCTTTCTCCACCCACCCCACAAGTACACACAGAGAAAAGGTGGCACAAGGACATAGCAAGAAAGCAGCTGTCATGCAAGACAAGAAGATATATCCCTAGAACCCAAATGGTCTAGAACACTGATGTTACAATGGTGTGGGACAAAAACGTCTGCCATTCAAGCCACCTGGTCTAGACTAATATATGTGTAACGTCTAAACCTACTGCCCAGTAAAAGCACATTCAACATGCGCAAAAAAAGACCAGTGAGGAAGGTTGTAGGTTGAATTTGTAAAATCACAAGAGGCTATGGTTCTGGCTCCCTGATTAAAACAAACCAGAAAAACAACAAAATTAGTTTTTAAAAATCCACTTGAAAGTTCAATTAAAAAAAAAAAAGCATTAAGTAAAAGTAGCCGAGCTCACCTCCGGCACAAAGAAGAGACCTGCATATTAGGTGAGCGGAAGGAACAGTTTTTAAAACTTGCACAGCTTCCAATAATCTAATACCACAAAGAATGTAGCACCCAAAATGGTGCATCTCTGCAGCCAACTATCCAATAAGTTCAAGATTAACAATGCCAAAATCTTGACAGAAGAAGAGCTGGTAATTGTTGAAAGAAAAATTCGAGTCCAACTTGAGCAATTAGTGCCTTAGTGACAAACCTTGCTTCAAAATAAAAAGTGAAAAAAAATTTTTTTAAAGGAAGATAGCTCAACGTGAAAATATGAAGGCCCTGAATTCAATCCCCAGTACCGAAAGGAAGAAGAAAGGAAGGGAAGAAAAGGAAGGAGGGAAGGAGAGGGAAAATCACCAAAGTCAGGCAACGAATACATGTAAGGCTACAATAGCAGATACATGTCATTATATTTTTGTCAAGAATCACAGAATGTATAATGCATGAGCAGACCCTGGCTTAAATGGTGCATGTTGTGTGATAATAACACACTGAAATAGGTTCACCGCCTGCTTTAACAAATGTTCACTGTGGTGCAGGAAGTCAATGGTGAGGGCAATTGTGCATGTTGAGGGAAAGTAGATATCTGGGACCTCTGTACTTTTTGGTCAAGTTATCTATAACCTTTAAACTGCTGTGAAAAATAAAATTTATTAATTCAACCCCCAAAACAGTTGTTCTCAAGAAATGTTACTCATTTTGTCCCTAAATAATTGAAAGCAACAGATTTTTACCACCGAACTGAGCCTACCAAAATTGAAGCATGGGGACTAATCTAGCACTTTAAACAATCATAAATACTACAATTAAAATATTTGTTTTAATTCTAGACTGAGAGTCACAGCTAATAAACAAGAATGAGAATTTGAAAAATAAACTAAATGCAGCTGCTAAAGTAGAAGTTTCACAACTCTATTTAATGGCATCCCTTAATTTCTTTTCCGAATAGATCCCACACAGGACAGAACTGCAAGCCACTCAGGCAAATAAGGAGAAGTCATTTTCTTCTTACTTCACTTTGTGGTGGATTCCATCACACACATTTACAGGGGTTTTATTTTGTTTTTAACATTTCCCAGGAGGTAGCCACAAATCTGGTCTATTCTTGAATTTTGTTGTCCATGACATTTTTATAACACTGGCATCTAAAAATGCATTTTTTAAGAAAAACACTGAAATAAATTCATGTACACTACATTCTTAGTATAATCATAATACATAGAGGTAAATGGACTTCTGGAAGACAATCTTTAAAAACAAAAACACACAACCCCTTTTATGTTTTCTTTGTTTTTAAGTGAAGTTCCCTAAACTTGTAATAAATATTCTAACAAACACTATTGTTATTATCAGCCACATTACATGCACCATGAAAATGCCATTTACCAAGTGTAGAGAATTATTAGAGAGTTAATACAGTTAAAACTTCTTGATATAAATAAACTTAGAAATGTGTATAGGAACAGGTATGGGTAAGGAAAAACTGAAGTATATTATTTGAGGATCTCTAAGTTACATTTCAAAAAAAGGAAAATTTAAATAAAAACTCATGTACTGTATAAAGCCAACTTAAATTATATGCCTTTGTACAAAGTACCAATTAATAAAAGTTGAAAACCTAACAAACAGATTACAGGCAGTGAAGAAAAAAAATCAAAGATAAATAACATCTGATGCCTAACTGGGAGGAACACAGGTTCACAAAGGAAAGAAGCATTTAAACAAATGATTGACACAAACTGAATTATGTCATACTCATAAACAGAAAAACAGACATAAATATTGACATTTTAAATCTTATCAAATAAACACAAATGTGGAAGGTCAAACATCAAATAGAAAAATGCAGATCAAAAATAAACCATTTCGGGCTGGGGATTTAGCTCAGTGATTAGAGTGCTTGCCTTGCAAGCACAAAGGCCTGAGTTCGATCCCCGGTACCACAAAAAAAATAAAAATAAAAATAAACCATTTCTACCAGAAAACTGATTGCTGACAATGACAGACATGACTATGAGGTGCCTTCCAATGTCAGAAGCACCCTAACTGCAGCTCAATGAAATATGCACTACAAGGAGATTTGACGTAACATGGAACATAAAAATGAGCCATCCTAGTTACACTAAGTAATGTGCTGCAAGTGATACAACTCTCAGAGAATTTCTTGAAATTTAATTCCCACAATATTCAGAGAGTTTCAATAAATCTGTCTTTTTTAAATAACTCAATCGTACAGATCACTAGAAAAATCTTTCTCCCGTCATCAAAAATGACTAAGCTATTAGAAGAGAGATTCTTCAAAGTGCTCTATATTATTCTCTTGTGATCAACCTTTACTTTAAAAAATGAGCAAAAAAGGGGAAACGATAGGTCTTTCCATCAATTTTAAGAGATATGATCGTTTCTGAATAACAAGATAAAAATATCAGGCTCCTCAGATACGTCAACTCAATGGAGAAGATCTATAAAGATCTTCTAAATTTATAAAGACTACCAGTTTTATCTTTCAGTTAGAAACAAATTATTTTTACAGTAATTTATTTTCTATCACGAAGTACTACATCCACTGCTTACTAAGAAAACCGGTAAGCAATGAAAAAGAAAGTATTAGGCATTTATCCTACTACAATATACGGGAGAACTGTGGTTCATTCCTGGTTAAGAGAACTTTCTTTACAGAAGATTAGATTCAATAAATGTAGGTAACATAACAACTAGAAAAATTATCTTTCTGCAACAATTAAAAAATTTCAGAACTGAGGTCAAAATAACACTACACAAAATGCTTGCTAATCTACACAAGAAATTCCTATAATATTCCTCAAATATTTAGACATTTGATCCTCACTACCTTATCCATATGGCATACAACCCTGATACAATGTGTCTCCTATTGTGATAAAACACTGGATACAGCAATACCTATAAACGTTAGAAGAACAGAAAAATCCTCCTTAGTCTGAATGGTTTTGAGCATTTCTAGATCTAACTTAGATTTAATGAAAACCCAGGGAAATACAAGAATACAGAAATCAATATAATGAAAAAAATCTGACAAATACAGAATTTTGATAAGGCAACTATTCAGAACACTGCAAAAAGAAAACAGAGAGGTGAAAGTTACATCCTATAATAAATGCAATATAAAGCGATATATACAATGTAAGGAGTGAACCTTGATTACACTTTGGTTTGAAGTAGTTACAGAACACATTTTTGAAAAATTTTATATTATGGGTTGGATATTGGAAAATATAAAGTGTTGATTTTCTGAGCTTAATATAATATTTAGGTTATGCAGGAGAAGTCATACTCTAAGGAAATACATGGTTAATTAGAACTAGATGAAATGTTACAATGTATATAAAATAATCAAATGTTCCAGGCAAACACACATTTGTGCATAGAGACAAACACATATAAATGTGAACATATGTTCAGGTGGCATGGTAATACATGGATGACTATTACATGACCTCTTTAGGCTTAATTTTATGTTCGAAAGTTTTCATTAAAAAAGTTTTGGTGCAGCACCAAAAAAGAAAAAACAAACAAACAAAAAAGGTTTGGTAAAAATATGACATTCCATATTGCTGTAACATTAGTCCTTATCAAATGCTTTAAGAACAACCAGAAAAACTAACATCATGAAATGGGGGAAAATAAAAGTAAATGAGCATAGAAAATGTTGTAAGTTACAAAAAACTTCCAGGTTCAAAGAAAATACTGTAATATTCTAGTTTGGAATATTAAGAAGTTCTTGGCATAAATAACCGAAAAATTAGTCCAACTCAACAGCACTGCATACGTAGGGCTACTATTAAATTACCATGTTATTGAGCGTGACCTGGAGGGTTCTAAGTGGCATTATCATTCATTCATTCATTCATTACTATTTGCTGAGTATTACCAACATTTCTGACATACACGGTCACATGAAGAAAAGTCAGATTCCACATGTCCTAGTTTAGATTCCAAAATACATTGCTAGAAACCGATGACATAAATGGCAAAAAAAAAAAAAAAGCAGAACACTTACCGCTTGTATTAAAAGCCATACAGCACACTGGCTTCTCATGGGCAGGGAAGTGGGCCACAATGCCATCACCATCAGAGTCTTCGCTCACAATCACCTTCAGAAAAGGATTAAAGACATGAGCTAAAGACTGTACACCACTATACTTTATGCCTCTGACCAGAGAACATGCTTCCACTATACTGCAAGATTATTCTCATTGATGTAAGGTGAGAATTCCACTTGAGCAATGAGAAGACACAATATGCCCTTAGGAGAAAGTCATCTAAATTCTAAAAATAGTCAGTTGACTTGGTTGTAAATGATATAGACAATTACTTATTCAATTATAGGTTAAGGGGAAAAAAATCAACTACTTTCAATTCTTTGCAAAATGTAATTAAATATTGCTTTATTCAAGGACAGTTTTTACTATGTAATAGACTACTGGAAAAATCGCAAACTTTTGCCCATTACTGGAATAGAACATGAACTTAGGAGAAAATACAACTTAAACACAAATAAACAGCATAAAGTACAGAAATTGTGAGAGTTACCACTTAGTTTATACATGGGAAAATAAGTTCTTTGAAAATACTGTACTACCCAAGTTATAAAAGCTGAATGATGATAGAAGAGGTAGGTTTGTATCTCCAGTGAAATTTCTTTCATTTATTTGTCTTAACTTTATAGGTATATTGGAATACAATTTACATTTCATAAAATTTGCCCATGAACAATGTACAGAACAACCATTTCTTTAAAATGTTCTTATCTATCTAATGTTTAACAAAAAAATCTGTTATAACATTGGATCATGATATTCAGATATCAAGACCATTTCCAAAAATGAGCATTGGGAGCCGTAAGTTTTGCTCCGTATACCATATCTGCACTCCATGAATTTCAATGCATTCTATTTTCATTCAATTCCGAATATTTCCTAGGAAGTAGAATAGTGGACAGAGAAACAAACACACTCAGTTAGAGCCACTGATTCTGGACAGTAGTGTCAAAAGCATACATTGCAGGAAACAAATGGTGCTGGGAAAACTGGATATCCATACATAGAAAACTGGATATCCATACGTAGAAAACTGAAACTAGATCCTTAATTCTCTCCCTGTACAAAATCAACTCAAAATTAATCAAAGATATATGACATGAAACTTTGGAAACTCCTAGAAGAAAACAGGAGAAACAACTGAAGTCAGAGCACAGACTTCCTTAATAGGATTCTAAAAGCACAAGAAATAATACCAAGAATCAACAAATGAGACAACATCGAATTTAAAGAATCTTCTCTATAGCAAAGGAAACAATCAACAAAGGGAACAGACAACCTACAGAGTGAGAGAAAATCATTACTATCCATTCATCTGACAGAGAACTAATATCTAGAATATATAAAATACTCAAAAAACTTAACACCAAAAAAATAGCCCAATCAACAAATGGACAAATGAATTGAAACGTTGTTCAAAAGACATACAAAAGGATAAACTAGAGTCGTTCATATATAAATGGATGTTTCTTGAGAACATACTCTTAAGTGAAATAAATCAGACACTCACGAGCATACATCAAATTGTTTCTCTGATATGAGAGACCATAATTGTAAATAAGGACAAAGAGGTGTAATAGATATTATATAAAAGGAGGATGGTGTGCAGAGGAGAGGA
>PVJO010025926.1:0-22004 GCA_004026905.1 Hystrix cristata
TGCCGCCAGGCTTTCTTTTCTCATTTTAAAGTTTTTATTAAATCCAGACCTTTGAAGTCTCAACTTTACATCAGTTGTTGACACTCCAGCTCCATCCTTCTCTATGGTTCACATTCTCTGTGCCTGTTTCAATGTGTAAAAACCAAGATAACTGCATCCCTTAGAGCAGACACCACCTCAGCTCCCATGTTTGCTGCCTGCCTCTCTTTCCCCAGATGTTTCCAGTCTCCTGACACATTTTAAAAATGTCTAAGACCCATTCATGTTTTCCTGTCTTATATATTTGGCAAGCAGAAGTCTATCTCTACTCCATCAACTAGGAATTTATTTTTGTGCATATCTTGAGAAGGTGCTTGTTTTTGCTTCTTGTTACCTATTCAGCTATCCCTAGTTACTTCCATGTTATTTTATGTTTTCCTAAATAAAAACACTGTTACTTCAGATTCACCAATGAGATTTCCCCCCTCCATTTTAAATCTTTTTAAAGCTTGCTCATTTTTCTAATTTAAAAGAAATTATGAGTCAGTTTGAGCAAATATACAGGAAAACTCCTTTGTTCACCTGATGGACTAGCAGATCTCTATTTTTCCTCTGTAAACATAGTAACTGATGTTCATGTAAACCAAAGACTCATGATCACTAGAACATTTTATTCTCCAATGAACAGTGGTACTTCTGTTCAAATTGGTTGTGGTATAGATTTATCAAGAGTCAGTTTTGTTGTTGCTTTATTTTGTTAAATTACTTAACTTTTTGTTATCTTAAATTATATAACTTATTTTAAAGTATTTAATTCATTGAAATATTATACCATGTCATAAAATGAATAAAAAGTAAAGCTATTACTATCAAAATAAAATTTAGTTCTCTAATAAGGCATGATTTCTTTTTAAACGAATAAAGCTTTTTAAAAATAAAATGTATTTTAAAACTAGGTGTAGATAGGAAAATTACAAGGATTATAAAAATATCCTCAAAATCTTACCATAATATTATATGGTAATCGATTACCATAATATTATATGGTAATCTATTACCATAATATTATATGGTAATCTATTACCATAATATTATATGGTAATCGATTACCATAATACTATATGGTAATATTAATTTGAAAATATGTTTAAATTCTCACTTTAAAGAAGCCAAATTTGTGAGTTTTAGATATCATTTTAGGGATAATGGTCTTGGCACAACACAGAATCCTATGAGACACTGCAGTAAAAGATATTTGCTGCTTTTAAATTGAAAGACGATCTTTGAACAATATATCATTAAACAGTATTTCTTATATTAAACTTAATTAAATAACAAATTACTCATCCTGATTATGTAAGATGACTTTGCCTTTATTTGATTTCATTGTTATTATAATCCAATTTTCTTACTGACTGAAGTGTTATTAAAACTGTTACATTTATTTGAATATCTTTCCAATGGATTATATGGGAAGCAATAAATTAAACTGCTAAAAATTAAACGGCATATTTAAAAATAGTCAGAGGTTCCTGGCTACTAGATCTCTCACTTTGTCCTGAGATACAGTCCTTGTTTATGGCTCCATCTTCATATCACATGACCCTTACAGCCCTTGGGAAGGTGATTGGCTCCTTGGTGGATCTGGGCACATGATGCAAGACATAGGCAATAGGCTCATAAAGGTAGTAAAAAGCCCAACCACCCTGTGCCATAGACTAGCACACTCAAACTGGTCCTCTTAGAAGAAAGTAAGTCAAAAGTAAAATAATTCAGAAAAAAAGACAAAAAAGTAATAATAAGCACCTCTAATCAGTGAAAGACACCAGGCAGAGAAAAGGTATATAGAGGCAGGTCAATTTACATAAAATGGAAAGAAACACCCGGAGAGAGAAACAGGGAAGGAAGGCTGGAGCCCTGGGCTTTGGAGATGAGCAGTCTCCACAGTTTCCCAGGGATGTTCTTTGAGTTCTCTGGTTCTTGGCAATTATGACCTACAGTGATGCATGCTCTAGTTCTCCTTATGAATCCACATTTGGTCCTTCTGGTGTCCTCCCAACTATAAATCCTATTCTTCAGATGAAGCCTAATCATATGTGCTCCTTGAGTGCTGAAAGAGCATAACCAATTTAAGTGGAAAAGAAACTAATTTACAATTCTACTCTCTTTAACAACTAAGATTCTTGAAGGCAGGGACCATATGTCTACCATATTTTGGCATGCTAAGAAGGCAACAGAATAAAAACAGCTTCAGTGAGTTTATCTGCACAAATTTGCTTACTTAAAACTGTATCTTAGCAGAGAGGCATTCCAAACTGTTGGTATAACTTATCTGATACTATGTGAAGTGAAGGCTGTAAAACACTGGATTGAGAGTCAGGAAATCTAGATGGTAATCAGAATTCAAACATAACAAGGAGTTGCTGCCTTTGGAAAAAATTGCCCAAAATCTCTTCAGTCTCATTTTCTTTCTTTGTGGGGTTCATGGCGTCTTAGGTTTCTGAGGGCTTTGTGGCACTGCAGATCGAGTCCTTATCAGTGATTCATTACAGCTGGCAGAAGGGATCTTTGCATGTTTCAGAATGATGTTTAATGCTTTTAATTTTACGCAAATTGCAGTTGTCTTCCCACTTCCATACCTGTTTAATTTAAATGTGTATGATTTTTATGCATATCTTCAGTTGAGTTTTGTAACATTCTTAAAACAAAGCCTAGGTTTCACTTTTTTTTCTCATGGTAACTACTAACTGCAAAGGAGAGAAATTTTTCACTCACATGGTCCATAAATACAGTGTTTTTGATAGAAAAAAACAGAAATCACTTGAGCCTGTTACCATGCTGGTGTGCTGGTGGAGTCAGGCCCGTCTTTCTCCTGCCTCCTGAATACTCCAGGGCTTCTGCCTGTCATCTGTGGCAGCAGCGCACACACGTGACCTGCCTCCCCCATTTCCTGTCTTTGAAACATGTGTGCTTTCTGGTCTCTGCCTATAACAAACTGCATTGTTAACAAAAATGAAATAAGCTGAATATATTTCTCAGCTGAAATAACATTTGTATTTTAAAAGCTGCCTCCAACAGTGGTAAGTACCTGGAACTTTCCTCAGTCAGCTGTGTGAGATCCTTCTAGGACCCCTCATATCTCACCTTGTGTGATGCTCGTGGGCAGGTCAAGAGGTAGGCTAGCTTTCTACACAAGATGGAGCTTTGCATGTGTGTGTATGAGAGAGAGACAGAGAGAGAGAATATGGGGGGAGGTAGAAATTGGCTTTGTAAAATCTTAGCTGTACAATAAACCCACGAATGTAATTGCTTCCCAAAGTGATTAAATCTGCCCTATTTATGACACACTGTTGGCCAACGGGTGTCAGAAAATGATTTTTCTTATCACTGACAGGTCCTTTATTGATGTAGCCAGCAATAATCAGGTTGAAGAAACATTATTTATCCATGATCCAATGTATGCCGATATCTCGATAGGCCCAAATGTTCATATTCCTAGATACAATCTTCATAACAGAGCCCAAATCAGCACTGTGCTGGAGACTGAATTCCTCAGAATCAGTCCATATTATTTCCACTCCATTGGGAAAATATGCATCTCACCCTTTCCCTCCTCCAGTGCTTTCCAGATTACAAAGTGAACAGTTTAAAATGGTCAAATAGAATGGGAAAGGACTCGAAACAGGGAGGTTTCAGGCTCTAGCAAGACCCAGGATTTCTGCAAGAATTTTAGTCACATGAAGTCCTACTCACTTCTGAGTCATAGCGCTAAGACAAAGAAATAATTTCAGAAGAATTCAATCAGAAAAGGCAGAGAATATTAAAAATTAACAATAAAAATGATTAATAGGATGACAAGGCAGATTTGTGTCATAGGATTATGTTTTTTTTACAAGTTGTTTTTATTACTGTTGTTTTGGTGCCAGAGAAAATGAATTCCAAGATTAATTTATTGACTGGTTACTAATCATTGACAGAATTTGATTTGGAAAGATTTAAACAAATAGTCTTTCTTATTTGCTCAGTAATAATCTTAGTTAAAGCAGAGGGTGTTCAAATGGAGATAAGAAATGCTTTACTTCAAGAATATGGACTTATTTTAAACAAGACTCTGGTCTATTGTCTTATACTAAAAGCAAATATTAGCAAGTAAACCAGCTAAGGATAGAAAGTTTGGTTAGAGTTAAAGAATATATCTTTGATTCTACAGGTGACTGGTGACATACTAAGAAAGAACAAGAGGATTTGAAAGGAAATCTATATCTAATACATGTTCAAACAACACTGTATTGGATTATATGGGTAAATACCTGCTGATGACAGACTAAATGCAAAAACAGTATTTTATGTTCCTTTTATACTTTGGTTTATTTCCATGATTTTGCCTTCCTGGTAAAATAGAGATTTGGCTTGGATGATTTAAATAGATAATGAGTGAGTGGCCATGTTACTATATGCAAATTAATGACATTTATACAATAAAATTATAATAATACCTTGAAAAGTGAGAAGGTATAATTTCTAGCAGACTGCATTTGTCCTGGTATAAATTTAAACTTCCTTATAGATTAGGTGTCTAATGTAGATTATCTAATGTACTGAATGTCAAATTTAAATAGTTTTTATGCCACTAAGATGTTAATATTGAAGGACTTTTTTTCCTTTGAGCAGTATTAAGAACCAGGAGGCTTGGTAATATTTCACATAAAATCACATTTGGTGTCATATGCACAGTTAGGAGCCTTATGATAGTCTCAGAAGGTAGCTCCTCCTTCCTACTCTAGATGTGACCCACCTAATGTTGACAAGTCTTCTTACATACTAATTTTTAACTATGTTAAACAAGTCTCATTTGTTTCATTTAGTTAATAAATCAAGTCATATTACTATATTTTAATAAGGAGAGTTGTAACAGAATAGGAATTTATGGATTCTTATACCTACTTGAAAAAGTTATTCAGTCAATCTGTTTCTTAAATCTAAGAAACAAAATTTTGGAATGTAATAGTCAATTAATATATTTACTTTATTGTGTAATTCAAAATTATGCAGAATTGGACAAAATGTCCAAACATGAATCTTTATAAAAATTTTATAAAGTACATTAACAAAAATGATATTGTAAAATATCAATAATGATAGTATGATTATTAATCTTGATTGTCAACTCAGGTGGAGGAATGGCTGAAATGGCTAGAAAATGAATGAAGCACACTTGAGGGTGTGTCTGTGAGGGTGCTTCAGAGAAGACTGACATGTGGGAAGCAAACTGATACGAGTGAACTACCCTGAATGTGGGGAGCACTATCCAACACACTGGAGTCACAGGTGGAAGAGAAGTGGAAGGAGGAGAAATCCCAGCACTCCAGACATTTTTTTAAATCGCTCCTTCTTTCTGCTTGCCATGAGGTGGACAGTTTTCCTCCACCATGCCCTTTTGCCATGATGCCTCTGCTTACTGCAAGCCTAAATATAATCTAGCCAGATAACCATGGACTGAAACCTCTGAAACTGTGAGCCAAAATAAAACTCTCCTCTTAGTTGATTAAGTATCTTGTTCCAGCAATAAAAAACTAATTAAAACAGATACCTTATGCTTGTTTTTTTATATGCAGAGAAATTTTTTTCACTGATTGACTAATAGGAAACTAGAATCTTATCTGCTTCATCAACAAACTTTATCATTTAAAGTAGCCTTGCTGTAATCAGAACTTCTTACAAGTATAAAAGATTTAAAGGTAACCTCGTATGTGGAGTAAATAGAAAGTTACCAATGAAAGAAGAATTTGCCTCAGGTTGGCCTTATCTGTCAAAGTTTCCACAATACAAAATTGTGGGGGAAGAAAACCTTAATGATACACAATCACTCTATCTCCTCCAGCAGTAGCACATAGAGCTCCATAAATACAGAAGAGAAATTCATTTTTTTTCAGAGAAAGATAGTGTTTTTTTGCCACTTGATTATAAGAAATGATTCCAAACAAAATTACACTGCATTGAGTGTAATGGTGCACACCTGTAATCCCAGTTACTCGGGAGGCTGAGACAAGAGGACCACAAATTTGAGGTCAGTCTGATCAATTTAGCAAAACCCTGTGTCATAATAAAAAATAAAAAAGGGCTGAGGATGTAGCTCAGTGGTACAGTGCCTCTAATTCATTCCCACTACTGCAATATATGTGTGTGTGTGTTTATATATACACACATATGTATTATACATATGTTATATATACACGTATGTATTTCCTAATTTGGTTAAAAACATTTTATCATGTTCTGTGCACCCTAAAGTTTGAAAACAGCTGGAGGTCACTCACTGGATAAAGTCTTTTTGTGCATTTTAAGACCTGGTGTCCAATGATTCTTGGGGGTTTTGCTTCACTCAGTTGTATAGTTCCAGCTTTATTAACCTCTCAATTCGGTCTTAGCTTCCAGTTCTTTAATCATCTTCTGGATCGTCTCTGAAGTGTTCCATAGTCTTTCATGAAGCAATCTACTTCAGTAAGCCCTCCAACTCTAAGACGTATGTCATTATTTGTGTTTAGTTGTCATAGCATTTTATGTCTCTATATTTCTTTGTAGAGTGGGCACAAGGACAAAGTGAAGATGACGTTTTCAGAGGTTCTACTTTGCTTTTTCCATTTAAAATTTTTTATTTTCGATAATGTATGATAATATAGTTTTACCAGTGAGCCAGACATTTTTTATCTAGCTGTATAATCTACTTTAATTAGAAATTGAAATAAAATAAAGAAATTGAAATGAAGATACAACTTTAGTTCTATTGAATTCTAGAGATTCTACACAGCCAGATTGTCACCAACCTGAAAGTTTACTGTTTTAATTATCTTAATTTTATTTATTACCATTTGGATGAAAACTTTCAAAAATACATCTCATTTTCCTTCTTACATGTTTTATACTGAATATATGTCAGCACTTTTGTTAACTAGCATAATTTGATTCAATACAGATTTATTGAGAACCTACAAAATCAAGAACCATAGTTCTAGGCAATATGGTGACAAAGTGAATTGACCTTTGCTAAAGTGGTTTGAATCAAGTAGGAGAGAAATAAGCAGAGAAATGATTCTCATGCACATTAGTAAGTGGTCAGTACCACAGATGATTGCAGATCCATGTCAAGGAAAGCCTGGAGGAAATGGAACTTCATGGAGGAAATACCTTTAACCTGCTTATTAGAGTAGAAGATGTGCTTTCCCTGCACAATCATAAATTGAGCTAAAGTCTGACACAGGACAATGAACAGTTAAAAGTTCAGTGTGTTTAGCATGTAACTCTAACAGTGGGAGATTTGAAAATGTAAGCTTTAGCCAGAATAATTAGTGATTTGAAATGTACCTCATCAGTTTATAAATTTTGCATTGTTATTTTTTTGAGAGTCTAGGTGGGATGAATAGTGCTGAATTTCAATAAGATTGACTTGGGAGGAATAAAATTGACTCAAAATAGAAAATTAGATTGTAACAAAAGTAATAATTTAAGAGAAAATTAATGAGGACTTGAGAAGTTAGTAAAGAGAGACCATTTTTGGAGTAGTCATATAGTTTGAACTAAGATACTGTGAGAGGAAGGGGAGTCAGAGGCGATTCGAAATATTGAAGAGTAGGTGACAGGAACACAGTGATGCACTTGTAGAGATAAAAACCTAAGGATGAGACAGACTCATTGAACTCTTAAGAGAGAAAGCTAGATTATAAGATGAAAGTGGTGTTAAAAAATTAACAAAGTTAGTATAAGTCTTTTTTCGTAAAATTTAACAACCACAAGAAAAACATAAAAACCGTGCCAGCTAGAGATAATAGAATTAAATACAATTTTAAATTATTGGAAATTGTCTGTAGAAACACAACACTAGTACATGTGAAGAAGCAACAAAATAGGGGCCACGACCAAGAAAATAAAGATTACGGAAGATGAACTATGGGTAACTGAAATAGTGGAAGTCACACTCAAGGACTTCAAAATGGCCATTACAAACACTTTTGAGTGATTGCAGGAAAAAGAAAGAAAAAGAACTAAATGAATGGAAAACATTATTAAAAAAGTAAATTATTAAACATTATTAAAACATTATTAAAATATAACTAAGCAATTTTAAAAATGAAAAGCACAATATATGACAAAATCGCATAGGATTAATATCAGAATAAGCACTACATAAGAAAGGATCGATGAATTTGAAGACAGGTGTGACCATTAATCATTATTCATGATTCTATTGTAAGTTTCCCACATTTTACATGATGACTGTTAGAAGTAATTAATAACTTATTCAAGATGGACTGTTAGAAGAATGCATATTGTAGTCGCAATTACTATAAGACAACACACAAAGTTATTTATAAAAACATAATAAAGGACATAAAACATAAGAATAAAAATGCTCAGGACAAAAGAATGCAGGAAATCAGGGTCAGTAGAGCAAAGAACAAGCAGGACAAATAAAAATTATATGAGAAATGGATGGACATAAAAACAACTGTAATAATAACCTTGTTAAATATAAATAGGCTAAAAAGGCATAATCTGAATTGATAATATGTAAAACACCCAATAAAAGGCAGAGATGATCAGAATTATTTTTTAAAAAACCTAAGAGCCAACTGTATATTAATTATAGGAAACAAACTTAAAAATGCAAATATATGATAAAGTTCAAAGAGAAAGGTGGGAAAAAATGTACCCTACTGAGACAGCTGTGTGACTTCAAAATAATGAGTATTACTGTAAGCATAGAAGGACATGTCAAAATTATAAAGGGGTAAATTGATTATTAAGACAAAACGTCTTACCTATTTACACACCTGATCATTGTGATCAAGAGGCTGCAGCCACCAGCATGAGTGCAGTACAGAGGTGGCTGGAGCCTCGAGATGGGAGACGCAGCAGATAGTGACTCCGAGACCAGGACACACGCCAGCAATGGCTCTGGGCTGGTGTGGTGCTCTGCAAGAGCACACCGAGTCTGGGGATGGGACACAATATGGGCGCCCGCCGAGCAACACAACTGATCAAGTCAAAGCCCTCCACAGGAACAGAGGATCAACTCCCGGGACCTTAACCTGTTACTCATTAAAAGCAGGATTTGTGTTTTCTTTTGAGACAGTTGGGGATGTAAATCTAACAACAAAAACAAAAACAAAAACACCTGACTCTTCATTTGTGCCTATACATGCCCAATAGGTAAGTAAAAGCAGAATGAAACTTGAACTTCTTAAAACTTTAGGTCAGATCCTTCCTCAGTTCTTCTTATAGGCATGTTAATAATTTAGGGGATATTTGTCTAAAAAATTGGTAAAACAAGGTTGATTAGCCCTGAATTTACATAAGCTATCTCATCTCTATTTAAGACTGCAAATACCAAATAAGGAATTTACAAGAACACTCAACTGTGCCTAGATATCTCCAGTCATTGCTCTAAACCTACAGTCACCTTGGATTCCAGCAGAACCCTCCACAAGACTAAGATTTTCTCCAAGTAGAGACAATCATATCTCATGGAGAGCAAATTCTCCCCTCAAGTAATGAGGATAACAGAGATAGTGGTAAACCCTCCTTTAACCCATGCTGGCAAATCCATTAACTCTGGTTTCATTCTTTTGTAAACAGGCTAGTCTAATCCTTTTCATCGGAACTGTGCCCTTTTCAGATCCTCAACCTGAAGTCCCTACCCTATTTCCTCTTACTTTTTAACTCTAATAAATGGGCCTGTGCCTCACAGTGACATTTATGGGAGTCAATAAACCTACTCTATAAGGGAGGCAAGTAGAGGTCTGTGTCTCCTCTCTGGTAGCTTCTAAGACTAGCCTCAGGGACTATGAGGATGAAGGATTCCCCAGCAGCAAAAACCATACACATCTGCAGAGTTAACAGAGACTCTGGGTGTCACTTGCTTCCTTCTTCCCTTCCCGGAGAAGGCCTTCTGGATCTGAGCTGTTCTACAGGGAGATGGGGCAGCAGCGGTAAGGATTTTGTTCCCTTCTCCACGCATGCTCCACAGAGTCTTTGTCACTCTTGTGTGGCACTACAGCATGTTTGCTCAGATACTCTGCAAGGAAGATAGTTGTTTATTTGTTGTTTCAGTGCCTGTTTCTGTGGGGAGAATGGGTATTGGGCTCATCTCCGTATTGCTAAGAAGAGTAAAGATCTTACTTTTTTATTTATTTAGAAAAACACACAGCTAATGATCTTGTTAAATTTTAAGGGAAAACACTAAGCAGAAATAAAAACTGTAAGTTCTGAGCTAACAAAAGAGATAACAGAATCCAGAATACAACAAGAAGTCAGAAAAAGAGATTGAAAATGTAATTCATTAAAAATAATAAAGTGGCAAAAGTAAATCTAAATGTATCTGTAATCATATCAAGTTTTCATTGATTCAGTATCCCTAGTTAAACAGACTAAAGACTGGAAATGACGACTTAAATGCAGAGAATTTAAAATTATAAATTAAGAAACTGTCACTGAAAAAAATAAAACAGCTGTCAAAGATGGTTCTGCAATTCCTCCCTGCCGTGTAAAATTATATGGTGCTTAGAACCAGATGATGATTACACATTTTCACCAATGTGGACTTATGCTAAGAATTTGAGACTAGCACAACACAGAAAATATCTACATGACTCAACATATTAACAGACTAAAGAAAAATAATGATAATTTCAACAGATGCAGTGAAATTAGAAAAACTGCATAATAATTAAAAAATTTTTAAAAAATCTTAGTAAAGGGGAATTTAAAAGAACTGCCTTACATTGATAAGGTCACTCTTCCAAAAATCTATATTTAAACCTCACATTTAATGACATAAATTTTTATTAGGAAAGTTTTTAAAAAGTAAGAATAAGCACTAAGCCCACCCCACTATTATTCACCTAGTACTGTACCAGATATCTGTAGCCAATCAACTAAGACAGAAAAATTAAGTACTGTAGTTTAAAAATTGTAAAGGATAAAGTAAAATTGTCATTATTGTTAGTTTATAATCTCTAAGAACTTAAAAAGTTGGGAAAGACTTTTACAGCTCTATTGATATACAATGTACAAATATCTATACTGTCGTTATGCATTACTTTAAAATACCAAGAAAATATAACGATATATGGCCCTATTTAATAACAATAAAATCTAGAGCTATGATAAATAAATCCAGCAAACTGTTAACAGAATGTTATTGAGAAAGTTGAAAGACATAAAGGAAAACCTGAATCATACATTACAATTTAACGTATAAATTAAAGTAGCTTTCATCATAATTTCAGTAGAAATTCATGAATTACTAAAGACCTTTCTCAAAATTTATGTGAATCAAAGTCAGCAAAAATATAGAAACAGTATTACAAGAACACCTACTAAATTCATGACTTCAGTTGCTTGCAAGCAAGAAAGAGAAGGGAGCTGGCAAGGAGAACGAAGAAAATTTTAAATATCACCAAGCAAGTCTTATTTTTCATAATAACAATGGCTAAAGGACAAATTGTGAACATTGTTAACATTCTAGCTTGAGAATTCATGAGTCTCTAGTAATATCTGTACTTTTATTATTTAAATGTTTCTAATGAAAAGCAATATTAACTTTTCATTTGACAAGTTTTCCTCTGAAGATTGGTAAACAGCATCTAGATTAATTTTCATTTTGTCTCACATGAAACACCTAAGGGTCCCATGCAGCTGGGTTACAAATAGGTAAAATTTTATTCTATTAAAAAATGAGAGGAAAAAATTTTATCTCCTGAAAAAGAAGGCCTATGCAATCAATTACTAGCAATAATTTTTACTATAACAGTTGGTCCAAAAATTGACCTCAACTTGAAGACAGCTAAGTGGTTCATTTACTCAGATATGTAGTTTGCTTTCCTAATACCTAAGGTACTTGAAATTCTGGAAATCACTTTAGAGTTTCAGAGATTAATTTCATTTATTAGGAGCTACATACAATAAAACCATTGCTTGTGATCTAAGGTAACTCATTAAAACAATTATCAAATATATAATGCTCGTAAAGTATTCAGTTATATGTTGGTTTCACATTTGTGACAAACTTTATTTGAGGCTTTCTATTTGCTTCAAAAGAACCTGGAGAATTTTCTTGTTGAATAACAAAGAGTACATGGAACATTTTTCATCTTGGCAAATTAACGTTTACTTTAATACTAATACTAGTAGTACAGGGGTTTATTTTAGGAAATGAGTTAATTCTATTGACTTGAGTTTATATATCTTGAAAGATGTTCATCTCTATCCAAAGTGGTAAGTAAAGTTCATCATGAAGAAAACTGTATTCCTTAAGTAAAGCTCCACATGGTCCATTCAGTATAAGGAACACTTTTCCAAGGGCAATCTTGAATTGAAAATGGTTAATCTATCCTCATTAAATAATGCTTGCATTGATCACACATGATAGACAGTGTTTCATTTAATTGATTAGCTGTCTAGAATTGAGTTAATAAAAGAAGAACATCTGAGTGCATAACGGAGCTCCCTCTGTACACTTCGGAAGAATTTATCTTATGTCATAAGGCAGGGGAAATGTGTTTGTGTTCCCTGGAGAAGCTGACTCTAATCAACGTCAAAGGGAACTGCAGTCTCTGATCTAAACACATGGTGGGAACTATCTCATGATCTTGTTTTGGGAGTTTAATAAAAAGCCTAGTCAATTGGATACGTGATTAAAGTTTAAAAGGATTAGGATTATTTAGTTTGGCAAAAGCACATTTGTGAATTGACAGACCAAGTCTTTAAACATGAAATTATTACTTAGAGAATGTTAACCAGCTGTTCTCTAGCCCTAGTATGTCCTTCATGTAAGACAATTATTTAAAATAACAAGAGAGATATGGACTAGATCAAATGAAGAACTTACAATCTATAAAAATATTGTATAAAATAGTATAAAATACTGAGCTGTAGAAAAGGACACTATATTAATGGCTATTATAAACATTTAATAGTTGGGGGAACTCACTGCCAACTGTATGAATCCCAACATACTAATTGCACAAACATTTTTGGTAACATATTCAGACATTCATTCATTTGGACTAAGGAAATTATCTATTAACATGATTACTTAAATTACAAGGTAATGACTTTTATGTCATGCTAAAACAAAATAATTGCCTGCCAGAATGTCTATTTTTCTTTTAAAAGCATTGAACTCTTCCCCAAATTAAGCTAAAGATGAAGTCTTGGCAACAAATGCTGCGATATTTTGATTTCACAGTTATGACAGAAAAGTATTTGACAGAGCAGAGAAAAATCCACTCCAATATTCTCCAGACGTTCCCACAGTTTTCTTTTTAGTGACAGTTGCTAGCTGAAATAACTGTAAGTTAAAGACACTTTTATGGCTTAGATATTTCTTTGTTCAATTGAAAAGAGAAGACTAAGGCACCTCAAAACACAGACAAAGTGGAAAAGGCGAAGTGGAAACCTCAGCAGTCCATCAGCAAGTGTCTAGAATAATGATAGAAAAGGTGAATTCAGATCAGAACCAAAATAAAGAATATAATATAGCTGTACTTACTTATAAATCTTTCCGATTTTTTGGAAATATTATAGTTATGAGTAATTTTAAGATTATTGAGGTTACAATTCATATAAAATACACTCATTTAAGTGCACCTTCCAACGAATTTTGACAGGCATATATACTCCTATAGTTACTACCATGATGACGATGTAGACTACATGCATTATTTCAAAAGAGTTCTTTGTAACTTTTCCCAGAAAGTATCCTTCACTATCAAGCCTCAGACAACTGATCTACTTTCAATCAGCATAGACTAGATTTGTCTTACAAATAAATGTAATCCTACAGTAAGGAATCTTTTGGGTCTGCTTTCATTTTCTCAGTCTAATTTGAGATTCATCTGTTTTGTGTGTATCTACAAATTCATTTGTCAGTGCTCTTGTTGGTAGACACTGGGTTGGGGACATTCACTTTGAGGTTGTAATGAATAAAAGTGCTATAATTATATATATACCAATCTTCAATGAGTAAGTATTCAGTTTTTCTCAGTTTTCACAATTATATATACAAAACTTATGCTACTTATGTTTAGAACTGTTTTTTATTAGATTGAGAAATCCTAATTTGCAAAGAACTTTAATCATAAATGTATGTTGAATTGTTTCAGTGTTTGGGGGGATATTAGTTACCAATAATCATATATATATTATATATATATATATATTCATTCATATGGTACAGTATCTATGGTAATAGATTACTCAAAACTCTGGCTTGACTTTTGTTACCTTAATAAAGTAGTTCACAGATGAAACACTTTTAATTTGATGCAACCTGATTTATCACTTCCCTTTTTTATATAAAGTTTGTGCTTTTTGTAATTTAGAAACCCTTGTCCAACTCAATATAATGAAGATTTTCTTCAGGCTTTTTCTAGAAGTTTCATAGGCTTAAAGTCTACAGTTATGTCCATAATTCATTTTAAGTTAATTTTTGCAGATAGTGTCAGGTAAGAATTTTGCTATGTAAAGCATGAGGCCCTGAATTCGATTTCCGGTACAAAAAAAAAAAAAAAAAAGGTTCCAACAAAAATCTGTTGAAAAGGGTCCTGTTTCCCCATAAATGACCTTGAGATCATTGTTGAAAATAATTGAATATATATGAAGATCTGTATCTGGACATTCCATTTATATATATAATTTTAATGCCAATACCATACTATCTTAATTCTGTAGTTTCATAGATTTAAAATAGTTTTAACTATTCAAGCTCCTTTTTAGTTCATATAAGGAATGTTCTATAATATCTTGAAGGCCAGGTTGTTCAACAATGTTGTTCAGGTACACTATGTTCCTATTGATTTTTTAAAATCTGTTTCAAACTGAGAAAGCTTTGAAATCGTCAAGTATAAATTTAAATTTCTTAGTTCTACTTTTAGTTTTATCAGCTTTTGCTTTACTTTTTTGAACTTTCATTACAGGGCTCATACATATTGTATATTTTTGATGGATCCACCCCTTTGTCGTTACTCTGTATCTTTTACTGTCTCTTTATTATTAATGCTTCTGTTTCTGCTTCTCTATATTTAAGAATGTTTTCTTGTGTTCATGATATATCCAAGATAAGACATGGCTTTTAGTTGTGTTTTTGCCATTTTAATTATTAATACGTTATGTTTAAATTTCTCATTTAGCTTTTTTAATTCTATCTTCACTGTACCTTCTTTTCTACTTCCCTCCTTTCCTTACTCATTGTGAAACACATTCTTGGTTTTGTTTTCAGTATTCATTTAGTCTTTATTATAGCCTACTAAGTATACTTTTTATTTTAGTGGTTGTTCTAGGGTTTATGATACATGAATTTCAGTTGTCACATTCTACTTTGCAATGATGTTACTAATTCGCTTACAAAGTAAGACTCTCGCAATAGCTTACTTCTGTTTGTGTCCTTTCATGCCTTGTGCCACTACCACTATTATTATTGTTTTAAACAGTCAATTCCTTTTCAGCCTTCTCTTGTTTCATTTTAAAGATGTTATATTTTATTGGCTTCAAGTTTACTAATCAATTCTTTGGTGTTGAACCTTCTGGTAAGACTATTAAGGAAATATTCCTTTTTCCAACACTGTATTTTTCATCTGTAGCTATTCCATGGTCCCTGTTTCCTAATATTTATTTCTCGTCTCACTATATTCATCTTTTCTTTTGAAAACCTAAATATTATGTAGTAGTTCCTCTTAACACACTGTTAGTTTTTCATCCATTGCATTTTTATCTGTATTTTACAGACTGACTTTTCTCTCTGGTTGTGGGGCATCTTTACTTTGTTCCCGTCCCATCTGGTAAATTTTTTTGGCCACTGAACTGCATGGACTTGATGTGTTTAAGTGTACAGACTACGCTGTCTTCCCTGACAGCGTGAGCCTTTGTTTTGATGGGCAGTTAAATTGCATATTTGTAAGTTGAACCATTAGCAGGTCTATTTGTAAGTTTTCCAGAGCAGGTCTAAAGTAAACTTCACTCAGAATTGTAGAGCTAGGTCAGCTGTATTTTCAAAGTATCATACCAGGGTGGTCTTCACTGAATGCCTGCTTTATCTCTAAGAACTTTTTACTCTGATATCAAAGCTCAGTTTCTTGTATAAACTCTGAGAATTGCTCAGTTTCTATTTCCCTGTTGTACTTTACCCAGCGTTATGAAATTTCACTAGAATTATATCTGCCTGATAGAAGAGATCCATGGATTATTATGAACATTTCTGCAGGTGTTTTAAGGTATATTTCTGCACTTTATGACACTCTGATCTATAATAACTCATCGTCTCATCCTCCCAAGCTGTGTTCTTTATCTCCTCAGTTTAGCAGGTCACTGTGTTCTGCTTTTACCCTCCACCTGTCTGTGGTCAGGAAATTGCCTCTAGGCAGAAAACTGGACCAATTGTGAGCCTCATCTCGTTTTTCTTCTCTCAATCACCACACCACCACAATCCTTTGCTGCCTGTTGAACCAATTTTGAAAACAGTTGATTCATACATTTTACACAGTTTCTAATTGCTTGTAGCATGAGGTTAAGTATGGTTGTTACTTTGTCATGATCCAAAACAGAAAGCCATACTGATTTTTACATCTTAGGTTTAGGTAGTATTTCAAGTACACAAAAAATATAGGAATACAAACCCATTTAACCAGATTAAAAATGACTTTCCTCTAAGAAGTGCTGTAGATATCATTGAAGTTTCATTTGACCCCAATGCATTTACTTTCTTCCTTGTTAGAAGCAATCATTTGTATGTTTTCCCCAGTTATTTCCTAATATTTTTATTGTAAGTCTACTTATCCATCCACAGTAGGAAACATTGTGGTTTTATTTAAATATCATAGTCAATCCAATTACTCTGTATTACTCATGCAGAGCTGTTTTCTGCACCCCTCTTTACTCCTGCCCCTTCTCTGTAGAGCCTTCTTTGGTACCTTAATCTCGCAAGTGTCTCTCATGATGGCAGAGTCTCTCTTTTCTCTCTTCCTCCTGAGCTCAGTGAGTGTTGACTACACTTAGGCATCAACAATTTCCGCTGCAGTGATCCAGTGAGAAAGGCAGCGCAGATGTGACGTTCACTCCTTGTGGCCCCTTCTGGAATCACAGTTTTGCACTGTCTGCTATCCACACGGGAAGTAATCGCAATGTTACTTCACTCAGTTTTTCAGTTGTTTATAGTAGAAGGGTAAGTCTGAAACCAAATCATGGCTAAAAGCAGAAGTTCCCAATATATATTAAAGAGAGCAGTAAATGATTTTATTGTGTAACAAAGCATATGGTACGTTCCTAAAACCCCTTTTAATCTAAAACCTATTTCTGAAAATGAAAATAAAATGCTGATAAACAATTATCTCATCCAAATTTTCCTTTCTTCTTGTCAGATAAATCACTCTCAGAATATTCCTTCACCTCTAACTGTAGCTCAACATGTTTAGTTGCTCTTTTTCTACTATCCATTCCTTGAAGGTTCTTTGCTTCTTTTATTGAACAGGCTTTCTCCGGGCAGTCATAGTCACAGTGAAAAATAAAGAAATCAGGGGTGAAAGTAGGATAATATAACGAAGAGATGTCCAGAACAATCACTTAAAGAATAAAGAATATTTTTTAATGTTACAGAACAGTTCAAAGTAAAAATTGTAGCCTGGTAGGAGGATTGCTTCAAGGACCCAGGTTTCCCCCATATCACTGCTTCACCGCTCTGTGGGATATTAGTGTGGTCTGCTGTGTTGCCGAATTCCAGTCATTCATATTCATTGGCAGGAAGAAAAATCGTGAATAAGATATTAACATTTTTACCCTACTTCAGCTATCTATCATCTCTATTCTCACAATTATCATTCCAACATTATCATCTACCATTTCCATATTTCATACATTTTTTCAGATAGCACCTATGATAATCTTTTAAAAATATAAGTCTGATTATACCACTTTTTTTGGAGGGGTGCAGGGAATTGAACTCAGGGCCTTGCTCTTGCTAGGCGAGTGCTCTACTGCTTGAGCGAAATCCCCAGCCCTAATTATGTCACTTAAAAGCAATGATAAAAGGATGAAGCCCAAATATAGTATAAAGGTGAAGTCCAAACTTGCTTAACTTGGGGTAAATCTACTCTTTAACCCTTACTTACTGCTCAGTTGTGTCCATGATCATACTTTCATATTTTTAATTCTATCGTTCAACACTGTTGAACTAACCTCAATTTATTGATGTAATACGTTCAGCCTCAATTATTTTAGATATGCCATTGCCTTTGTTTAGATACCACTTTAGTTTTCTTTGCTTAGCTATTTTATACCTTTCAATTATTTTTCAGATTTTATCTTAAATTTTCCTTCTGCCAGTGCATACGTAAGACATTGTAATGTAAGTAATCAGGAAAGTAATCGAAACGAAATTGAAAATTGCCACCTCTCCAGTTGCTGGGACAAAATACTCAACACCACTACTTTAGAAGGAGCAGTTTCAGAGGTTGCTTGGCTCCAAGGTAGACACATCACGGTGGAAGGACAAGGCGGAACAAATCTGCTCGATCCATAGCTGCCAGGAAACAGCGGAGAGGAAGCGGCCCCCGGGGGGACGTACACTTTCCAAAGGACAGTCCCAGTGACCCGCCTCTTCTGACTCGGTCCTACCTCCTAACAGCACATTCAGCTAGAACATTAGTAGACTAACCCATGATGAATATAGCATTCTCGTGATCCAATTGCCTCTCTAGGAGTCTCTTAATCCAGTCAAGTTGACGTTTAATATTAACTGGCACATTTAACAAAGTCTCTAATTTAGGAAGCTATTTGTTTACGCATTCATTGAAAAATTTTAGTCGTAGTTCTGTTGCAAATGGCCAGTATATTTGACCACAAACTCAAAAACATTAACTAAGATTCACAAAAATTGGGAATCATCCAGTTATAAAAGCACTATATTTATATCCTGTAACTGAACGTGGCCATATAGAACACACATGCGGGCATTTATTTAAGCATTTTCCACTGGTTCAGTTGCCATATTTTTGGTGCCCTCAAATACATATTTCATAATGAGACATAGCTAGTAAGTTCTTCTATAATGTCAGTTCAATTAACATTTTTTAAAAATGAAATCTGCTGTGCCTACTCATTGTTCCCACATGGAAATGGGCAGTTTGGCTTGAAGGTCTTGGCACAAAAGCTATATTTATTTTTAATTTGACTCATCTCCAATTCAACTAGAAAAATTGCCTGTCACTGACATTGCCAAAGACATTTCATCAAAGTCTGTGGTTCATCAGATTTCCAAGAAAGGTGGGGGAAGATTCTGTTTTTGTTAGGTGGTCCCAGTAATTTCAAACCTGGAGAAAAAATTTCCATTTAGACCAATACTTCTATTAAAATAGTGTTAATAAAATTATTTACCTCAATACAATATGCCCTATCAGTAACTTTAACATTCACCACACAATTTTTATCCAAAACCTCTTTATTTATTTGTATAAGATTGATTCTAAAATTCCTAATCTCTCCTCTAATTGCTCCTTGGTGGGGGTGGTGATATACTTACACAGTACTTAAAACACTGCATAGCACACAGTAGGTGGTCAGTAAATAATTAAAACTGAGAAGTTTATGGATGCCACTGAAGTGACCTATAGGAATACGCCAACTATTTGAGGAAAAGTTGTGACAATATACAGTACCATCATCTTTTAAACATATAGTTTCTCCAGAGGGATTCATTTCCTAAATTAATCCTTAAAAGTTTCTGGTTTGAAGTAAACGCTAATCAAGTAATTTACATGAAAGTAAATATAAGAGTCAAAATATTAAATGGTACTTGTGATTGTATATGTAAAAAAATAACTCATGATTTATAATGGGGTCTAACAGACTTACTAATATGATTGTCACTTGCTATTTATGGCACCAAGTAAATTCGCTGAATGTGGAGAAGGAAGGAAAAAATTTTTCAAAGAAGTGCACAGTAAAGTGTTCTTTCAGGGAGATTTACCAATGAAGTAACAAAATGTTTCAGTCAGAAGATTCTTCACAGAAATGGAAAAATGTCAAGTGAGTGACAAAAGTAATGTCACTGGCAGAAGTGAAGCCAGAGATGGTGGAATGGATCATAGTCATGTGAAATTCCATGAGCCCCTCTAACTCTGTCTCCATCTCTTTGAGCATGTCTGCCTATTTGGCACCAAATTGCTCCAAAGGGAGCATAGGGGGTGATTTTAGTCCTATCATATATCCAGTGGTTTTGTAATCGACTGAAGCTCAAAAGTATTTAATGTTGTTTTTCTCCTTAATTGGAAACTAGCAAGGAAAGATCTTATTGTTCCCTCCACTGTATGTGCTGTTACATATTCTGGCCCAAATCTCTGAAAGTCTGCAGAAGAAAAAACTGACATTGCAGTAACTGGGCATGATATGAGGGTTTCATCAGTAATAAGAATCATATGAGAGATGGGCTGTCACAAGTGTGAACACCAACTTCATAGTTGGCTTGTCATTTCTTTGTGTGCAAATAAATGTCTCAAGTGCTTTCCAAAAGAATGACAACAAAAAAACAAGTAAAAGACCAGGATTATATAAGACCCAGATGAAGAGGATGAGATTGCTATCATTGATGCTAGAATTAATTTATTTACCCAGAATCTTCCCAATATCATGACACTGTACAAAAGGAATAGTGCAGATGAAGTTCATAGCATATTTGTAAACAAGCTTTCATCCAAATATGGGTATTATTAATTCTTGGCCCAAATATCAGAGAATAGTTATAGAGGTGACCATTGGGGAGAGACCAACATTGCCTCTTCCCTATAGTTGTTGTTCTGGATTCTCTGGATAATTACATAAACTTTATTTTTCCCCAATTATAAACTTTACAACATATAAAATTACCAACAGTGGACACATTTCGTTTGTAAGCACCTTTATGCTAATGGAATTGTCAGACTAGACATTTGTACTATTATCCATGCTCCTCACCCTCGCTCACAACCCGGTAACTCTAAGATTTCCTTCCTGCTGAACCCAAATTACTTGGGAAAATGAAAAGACATGTTTTAAAGAAATATTGTCTTGGCCAAAAATCTCTTGTTTCGAGGCCTTAAGTTTCTACTAAGGTAGTAACACAGTAATACTGATTTAAATATTCCTAGTCAATTGGACTGATCGTGAGCCTAGATAATTTTATGAGTTACAGTTGGTTTAGCTCATGTATTTTTCTTGTAAGTCAGAAAGTTAGGTAAAACTACTATTAGATTACAGTGAGGCAGTAGAAATTTTGGAAGGAGCTATGTATCTTTTTGAGATCTGGTGGGTTTTTTAGTGTATTATAATTTCCAGGCTCAGTGGAATTTTCTAATAGGATCTACTAGATAACATTTTATAAAACATTGCTTAAAATTAAATTAAAATACCAAGATAAATCTATAAGACACCAATAATTATCCCAATAACAATAATACAGAATGTTCAAAATACACATACATAACCCACATTCCTTCTAAACTAAAAGGAAAAATTCTCTAATAGGAGGGTTATAACTAACCATATTGTTTTAAAATAGCTTTATGTTTGAGTGTCCTGAAGGCCAGGGTAATGAGGGAGTGATACTAAGATACTGTTTTTAGGAGAAAGAAAACAGTTCTCCATGGCTTGATTCCCTCACAGCCTTGACTTTCAGAATTTACTTATAACCAGTTTTCTGTATTTGTAAGACAGTCAGTCACTCCTGACATCAGTCTTCAGAAGTCAGACTTAGAGGACTTTGGAAACGCTGGCTCTGGGAAGTTTCAAAGGAAGCTGAAAAATAAGCGGCCATTTAAATTTCCTACAATGTTGTCTGGAAATCTCATTAGGAAAACAGAACAGGAAAATATTTTTTCCCTCTATGGTGAAATAGTATCCAATTTATGTAAATTGAAAATTTTGCAGTTACGGTTTTACCACTGGATGATGCTCTTGCATTTTCAGTAAGGCAAAATAAAGTTAGAAATACAGTTAACTGTCTC
>PVJO010025927.1:0-21945 GCA_004026905.1 Hystrix cristata
CTGACCTTCAATGGATGCGCCTCCAGCCATAGTTGTCCTGTGTATTGACTCCATTGAGGGCCCAGCCCTGTCTGTCTGCCTGTAATATTTCTACCTTACTTCGCTGTCTATAATATAAGCATAAATATAAAAATTAAATTTTCCCTCTTGTAAGGGAAATTTTCTCACTTTTCATGGTTAGTTATCATTGCCAATTTGATTAGTTTGAGAGATGCCTAGGAGAATAGTAAAGCACGTTTCTGGGTGTGTCTGGGTGGGTCATGGTGGCCAGAGCTCCAGGACTATATGTGGTCTCTAACCTCTTTCTCTCTGGGCTCTTCTCTAGTTCTCTGCTTCCAGGCTGCAAAGAAGTATGCAGCTTTCCTCTGACATGAAGTTCCTGCCTTGGAGCCCACTAACCAGGACTTCAACTTCTGAAATCATGAGCTAAATAATAAACCTCTCCTCCCTTAACTGTAGGTGTTGAGTATTTTGTCCAGGGACAAAAGCTGACCAATATGCCCCTTTTCTTTCCTGAAAACTTATAATTCTAAATCTAATTCTTTGAAGAATTAGTGATGGTAAAACTTTTAGAGACCTACTGCCCAAACCATGACCCAAAACCCACTTATTTATTGCAAAGTGCCAACACTATAATGAAACCTGAGTATCTGCTGCTGGCTGCTGGGGTAACTTGACTGGAATGCCGACAGAGAGGGCATTGCGTGCCTGCTGTGGAAGTATGCCGTAAGTTCATCACCACTGTTCCAGACAAAGGCTATATTATTGGGCCACAGACACCCTCAGTCCCAGAAGGTCATTCTTTCTTTTTTTAAACAGGGTCTTGCTATGTAGGTCAGGATAACCTTGAACTACTGCTTCAGCCTCCCAAGTACTAGGATTATATGTGTGCTTCAAGTCTTCCAGCCCCAGGAAGATCTTTCTTAATGGCTTGGGGTCACGTCTTTGAAAGGCAAACATCAAAGAAGATTGTACCTGCTCTCTATTTTTGTGGGCAACGCCTAGGCTCCTGGCTACAAATTTTAACTACCATCTTGTCAGAGATTTTAAAATACTTTTCATTTGGGAAAGGCAATGAACAGATGGCCACCCCACATACCAGGTGATTTTAGGATGAATTATGTGTAGCAAATGGTAGTGTCAGGTCCTCTTAATTGAGGACATTGTCTTTAGAGAATATGTAATGGTTTCTTCCCGCCTGGCTATGTAAAAACGTGGTATTTTCTTCTTTGCGAACTCATTACTGGATCCCTGCGATGTACGTGGCAGTCTAGTTTAATGTTTACTAAATAATAAAAGTGTTTCCTTCTTTTTCCATCTGTAAATGGGACTTTCTGTGTTGGAAGGAGGCTTTATTTTTAATTATTTCCATAACAACTGCTATCCAGAAAGTGGTATGTGTGTGCCTATCTCCACGTGTGTTATACTTTCTACATGTTTTAAATTTAATTGTTAAAATTTTCTATTTCTTGGGTCATTTTTAATAGAAATTGATTTCTGTAGTTGGCAGAGTAAACTGAAGTCATCGAGACACTGACCATAGGTGCCTAGCAAGCGCAAGGCCCTGAGTTCAATCCCCGGCACCAAAAAAACCCCCCAAAAACCAAACCAAACCAAACCAAACCAAACCAAAGTTCCATATAGTCCATATATCTTCCTTAGAGAAAGAGGTCATAGAATTCTATACCAGTAGGATGAGATCTGTGTGAAATTCCGAGAAGCCTGTATACCTCGTAGTAAGCTGTTCTTTTCTTTTGGGAAGTGGTAAGTGCAGCACTCAGCTCTGCTCTGGCTTCTCACCTGTCCCGGCTATCACCTCCACAACTCTGAGGTTGGTACTCGGGTTGAGCCCTCATTTGCAGTCCACATCGCTCTGTGGACGCAGCGCGCGCTCAGGCCCAAGCGCCTGACTGGAGTCACCGTCCATCCTCTTCGCGGGGAGGTGGCTCTCGACGTCGAGGCCAGCCCGGACCACTTGGCGACACCCTGGCCCTAGAACAGACTGTTTTAAAAACAGAAAAGAAAAGGCATCCCTCGCCGGTCCCCAGTCTCCGCTGCCGCAGTCCGCCGGCGAGCGAGGCCGCACTCGCGCGGGGACTTCTGGGAGGCCGGCGGGCCCTGCGCGTGCGCGGCGCCGCTCTGTCAGCTCGGCTTTGTCCCGCGCGGCGGGGCGCTGAGGGCAGCTGGCGTCTCCGCGGAGCGGCCCCGGCCAGGCGGCCGTCTGAGGGAGGCCGCCGGGAAGGCGTCCGGCCGGGCCGCGGTCACCCGCTCAGGGACGAGGGTGGTGACCCGGAGGGTGTGCTGCGCTGGCCGGAGCTGTCCGGGGAGAGGCTGTTAGAAGAGGCGCGCTGCCGCCCATCACTGCTGGCGCGGAGCGCGCCCGGCCTTCAGCTGGCCCCACGGCCACCTTCCGCGCCAGCGCGGCGGCGCCCGGAGACTCGGTACCGGCGGCGGGATCCGGGGCGCCTGGGACCCGGCTGCGGAGTGCTGTCACCAGCCTCGCCACGGAGTGATCCAGTTCCGCAGTCCCGGGTTCGCCCTGGGCTTTGCTCAGGGCTGTGGACTGCGAATGAGTCAATGGACACCAGTCTGAGCTTTCAGTTTTAAGTTTCACTGAGAAGCTGGGACCCCCACCCAGGCCAAAGGTTAGTTTCTAGAGAGGGGAAATGGAAGAGAGATTTTTTTTTAAAAATGAGAACGGTGTCCATCCTCGTAGTATCTGGGCTTCTCAGGCAAGCTGCAAGTGGTTGCTGCTGCTTATGAAAAGGGTTTCAAGATGATGACATCTAGTTGTCTTTGGTGTACACGTGAAGTGCATGTTTGGGATTATGGTGCCAACTGCTGTTTTAGAAGCTAGATTTAGGTCACTGTCAGCAAATTAGGTGACCATGTTAGAGCCCATCAAAGCCTTATTAAATTTTACCCCACACCAGGCCTAAATTTTTGGGAGGGCAGTGAATTCCAGGGTATTGGCAGGATTTGTGGTCCTGAGTAAAGACTTAAAAGATCATAATGGTGCATGAAGGGTTTTTCAAGATTAATGCCTCCTCATTTTAAAGGCAAAAGTATTGTAACTAAGACAGTTACTATGTTAGTAAACCCTATGGTAGAATTGAAGTCTCCAGAGTCACTGTAGCATACTTAAGGTATTTGAGGAATTGTATTTTGAGAAACTGTAATTTAGGGAAAAGAGAGATCTCGTTTTTTTTAAACTTCGCAATGGTTTTCTATGGGGTTTATGATATTAACAGGAAAAATTATCACATGTAACTTAAAAAGCTTTTGGTATCAATAAGTATTTGCTTCGACATCATCCATAATGCCAGATGTAAGAGTTCCATGTTTGGATATATTATATACTTTATTTAAACTATTATTTAGTATTTAAGTTTTCAATTCATTTGTGTTATTCAGTGAACAGACACATAGCTTTCAAAACACCCAATAGAAAAGGAATGGTTAGATTCACTCAAAAATGTCCCCAAGTTCAAGATCATGTCAGAGTCATCAAAGAACAGATGGATCTTTCCTGTTCTTTCTGATGGGTCAAAGGGACATTTCCTTAGCGGATTATCTTTTACTAAAATGTTGTATGGAAATTTCTCACAGGTGATTCCTGGAACTGCAAGATACTGTCTCTTATGACTTCTCTCTTCCAACTTTCCCTGTCCTGGCCTCATAGTTTCTACCTTTTCCCAAGAACAGCAGAAAATGAACAAGTTCAAAGTGAGTCATTTAGCCCTTTGTTTCACTCTGTGTATGTATGTGTGTGTCTGTGTGTTTAATGAGTTTTCTCAAAGAGAGTCTACATATTAAACTACAAAAGTAGAAATAGTTAAAAATCACACCGGGAGAAAATACTGTTTGAATAAAATAGCAGCCCTCCACAAAGTGTGGTCTGCAGAGCCCTGGGATCTCTTAAGATCCCTTGAAGGGTCTGTGAGGTCACAACTCTTAATACTAAAGTGCAAATTGCCTTTTGCACTGATGGTGTGAAAGCGGTGGTAGAGAGATTGCTGCCTGTATGGCTTGAGTTAATGACAGTAATTTATTGTTATTCCATTCTTCCAAAGGACTCACAGTAAAAAACTGCCGAACAACTTAAGGATATCTTTAATGAAACAGTAAAAGTATTAATTCTATTAAGTCTTGACCATGAAGTATACAGAATGGGAAGTTCACATAAAACCCTTCTGTTGCATCCTGTGATGGCTGGTTGTCGCAGGGACAAGCATTGTGCAGTTGTTTGACTTGTGTACATACACTGCCACTTTTTCACTGAATACCTTTTTTACTTGAAAGAACAACAGGCAGACAAGCTGTGGTTATTTACACTTGTCTATTTCACACTTTCTCAAAAGTGATGAAGTGAGCTTGTAACTTCAAGGGAAACAACTTGTTTGTTTTCAGTACTGAAGATTGAACCCAGGGGCATGCTACCACTGAGCTACACCCCCAGCTCTTTTTATCTTTTGAGACTGGCTACTCTTGTCATTCCTAAATTATCCACACTTGGCCTTGAACTTGAGAGCCTCCTGCCTCACCTTGCCTCAGTGCTTACAGGATGTGCCAACCACACGCCACAGTACTTCTTGCCAGTGTTAAAATTTGAGATTTAAGGTGAAAATTACAATTTTGGAAAACTTGTGTTCTCCATTATGAACTTAATGCTTTTGTACTAAAGACTTTCCTGGGAAGGATGGTGTTGAAACGAATAAATATGACTTTTAAAATATATAATAACATGTTTCAGCATTTGAGTAATATTTATGAGGTATATACTCAGGGGCAATCTCAAATAATTTTAGAGAACAGAAAATATAAACAAATGAGGACCAGACTGTACGTTTATTAGAGAATGCCATTCTGAAAGGCAGTTTTGAGGAAGTCCTGAATTAAATGAGAGGGGAAGCTAAACAGACATCTAGGAAGAGCACTCTAGATGGGAGGAACAGCAAGTACAGTCATTCTGAAGCGTATTTCAGAAAAAGTATTCAGACACTGAAGATACAGAGGTGACTTAGGGGGAGACTGATGAAAGCTAAGGCAGTGAAGTAGAGGAGGATAGGAGATACAGGACCTCATAGGCTACAGAACTTTGAAGTTTTGTTTTACTGTTCATTTAAAAATTTGAAAATTATCCTTTATACAAAGGAATGTACTTAATGTGTATGTACAATTTAGAGACTATACGGTTAACATCAGTGTATCCCCTATCATGCTTAAGAAATGAAAATTACTAGTACCTTTGAAGCCCATCTGTGTTTCCTTGGTGTCATCCCCACCAGTACCCAGAGAAAATGAATACTGAATTCTGTAATCATTTCATCGCCTTTTTTTGGAGACTGGGTCTCACTATATAGCCCAGGATAGCCTCGAACTCACAGCGATCTTCCTGCCTCGGCACCCAGCTCACTGACTTTTAAATTTTAAACTTTTATGAATAAAGTGCTTGGCAAATGCCCAGCCCTCTGGTAAGCACGATAGTCTCATGTAATCCTCACAACCAACTTTTAAAATGTTCTTACCATAATATTATAAATTTTCAGTGTCGACTTCCTCTTGTTGTTAATTCAGGATCACAGATTTTAGGCATCTTGGTGGAAAGAGACTAGAGGAAAGAAGAAAAAATAGGCAGGAGCTAAAATTTAACCTGTTGAACAGAATCTATTAAAGCAGAACCTACAGTTCTGTTTCAGGCATTCTTGAACATAATTTTATCTCTTAGTTTTTAATTTTATCTTATCCAAGATTCACTGGACAGTCCGCACGACGCTTCCCCTGACTTAGGGTCTGAAAGTGACTGGTGGGTGGTCTCTAACAGCCGGGGTTTGTCTTTCTGAGAGGCCCACCTCACCGTCACCAGGCTGCTGCTGTCCAGCTTCTGAGCTCCTGGCCCCTCCATCTTGGGAGCAGCTGGACTGTGGGACCTGGCGCCTCCGGAGCAATTCTGAGTGCAGCCGGCTCCTCCAGAGCAATTCTGAGTGCAGCTGTCATTACCAAGCCCTCAAAATTTTTGTTTGATGCAGATCCCGAAACCTATTATTTGTTCAAAGCCATTTTAGCCAGAGTCCCTCTCTCAACTTCTGTTGGCACAATTTTCTTTTGTATGTAGATATCCTTTACAGTTAAATTTTTATTTTGTTTGTTTTAGGGAGAGTTTGCTGGTAGAAACTTTGGTTTTGTTTATCTGATATTTATGAAAATTTCCACCGTGTATAGAATTCTTAATTTACAGTTCTGATCTTTAAAAATGTCGAAAAGCAGTCACAGTCTTCTACTACTGATGTTCTGAAAACTACCCTGTCAATCTTTCAAATCTTTAAAGCAATTTTTTCTGTTTTGGGCTTGCTGCTTTGAAAATGTCTTTTATTTTAGTGTGCATACACGTAGATTTTTCATTATCCTAATGAAATTTATTTGTACTTCTTTTGGGTTGAATATTTGTGTTTTGAGCATTATATCTCCTTCATTGACTGTGAAGCCAATTTTTATATTAGTTTATTGATTAGTCTGGAAATTGCAATAGGCATGATTTGGTATCTTCAAATAATACACAATTTTTCATAAGCAGTGAAATAAATTATCAGTAGTATAATTCTCTTTACACCCTCATCCCCTTCACCCTTTGTGGTCTTTGTCTTATTTCATATATATGTGTATATGTATGTGTATACACATATAGCTAATTTCACATATATGTGTATATATATATATATACACACGCACACACACAGACAGACAGACAGACAGACACACACACACACACAGCTGCTGGGAATCAAACTCAGGGCCTTGAGCTAAATCCCTAGTCCCCATTTCTCATGTATCTTTAACTCTACTTATTTTCACTTTAAACAGTTATCAGTCTCTTAAAGAAACTTAAGAGAGAAATAAGAAATAGAAGGAAAAAATGGAAACAAAGCTTTTGTAAATAAGGAGGGAGGAGGCAGTGGAGGGAGGGGAGGGGAACAGGAAAAAAAGAAGCAACAAGATATATCATGTACAGGTACAAAATCCCCTACGATGAATGTTATCACTGTGTACACCTAAAATGTACCATTAAAATAAAATTTAAAAAAAGAAACTTAAGTACATGCATACATGCATAAATAAAATAGCTTTTTATGTTTATGTACACATCTATCCTTTGGGTACTCCTTATTCCTTCCTACAGATCTGGGTTATCTCACTGATATCCTTTCCATATGCCTAAAGAACTTATTTTATCATTTCAGTACGGATAGTGACAAAATTCACTCAGCTTGAATTTCTCAAAATGTTCTTGATATTTGAAGGATATACTTGTTGAATTCAGAACTCTATGTGAAGAGTTTTCTTTGTTTCTGCATTTTTAGGATGTATTTGTCTTCTATTGTTTCTGATGAGAAGACTGTTACTCCCTTGAACATAGCTGCCCTTTTATGTTTAGTTTAACATTTAGACTGTGATGTGTGTAGATACGGTTTGTTTTGTGTTATTCCTCTTTAGAGCCTAATAAAGACCTTTAGGTACTCACCTTTTACCATTTTTTTTTTTTGTGCCTTTTACCATTTTAAAAAATACTTAAAACTGGGCATGGTGGTACACACCTGTAATCTCAGTATTAGGAAGGTTGAAGCAGAAGGCTCAGTGCAAATTCAAGGTCAGCCTGCGCTACATATGAGTTCAAGGCCAGCATGAACTACATAGCAAGACCAGCTCAAAAATAAATAAATAAATAAAACTTGGTACTCTTCAAATATTCTCTTTGCCCCATTCTTTTCTTAAGACTCCAATTACATAAATGTCAGACTATCTATACATTATTCTAAATGCCACAAATGCACATTAAGTTTGGGGGTGTTTTTTTTTTTTTGGTTCTTTTTGGATATCTACTGAGCTTTTTTTTTTCCAGTTCATAGTTCCCTTCTTCTGCTCCACCCATTCTCTTCTTAAGCCCATGAAATCTACTCCTGATTCTGCATTTTTTAATTCTAATTTTTTCTCTGATAAATTTCTCTATCCTTTCATTGCTAAGGTCTGTTTTTACTAGATCATTTAAGATTTTTATCATAATCACTTTAAAGTTCTTATCTGCTGATCCTGACAATAGATTGTGGTTCGGCTTTTTTGGCTCCATTGTATAGTCTGAGTGTTTAGAAGAACAGCAGATTCTTCTAACCTGGAGACAGGTAAATAACAATCCCAGAAGATGGTGCAGCACTTCTCTGTGGCTGCTCAGTCTGTACACACCTGAGCTGGCGCTGGCTCATCAGACTCGGCTCCCCGACGCCCGCCTTGAGGCAGGACTGAGGCCCCCATCCACATGTTCTTCGGGTAACTGGGGACCTTCTGCCTGGCAGGCAGCACTTTAACCCCCGGAGGTGTCCCCACCTGGAGCACTGCTGCTAGCCTCTGGAGTTTGCTGTCCTTAGGAGAGGCCTGATGGGGAAAAATGGTGTTTGTATTTTAGAGCACCCAAATCGATTGTGGAGCTTCCCATTTGGCTCCTGAAACTGCTCCCCATTTTGACTACTTGATGGGAAGTAAACTGTCCCGTAGATGGGGGCCTCTGCTGGGGGCCTCTGGAATGTAAGAGCCTATGCAGTCAACAGGTGGTATCCGAAGCTTTGTGACTGGGGCTCTCAGGGAGTCAAAGCCACAAGCAAACATTGAAAGTGTGTTAAAAGTTCACTCTCTCGGGGCTGGGGATTTAGCTCAGTTGTTACAGTGCTTGCCTCACAGACACAAGGCCCTGAGTTCGATCCGTTCTGTCCAAATTAGTCCCCAGAAATGAAAGTAATTGTTTTCTTTTCTCTTCTGAAGTATTCTATCTTCTGAACGTTGGTCTTTGACTCAGAACCTTGTGCTTGCTAGGCAAGCACTCTAACCACTGAGCTAAATCCCCAGCCCCACTATGACTGATTTTAGGAACTTTGTAATCTCCTACGTTAAGGGCTTGTTCTTTTGTTAGGGTGAGAACCCTTTGTTTTTTGACACTCCCTGTTCTACTCATAACGAGCCTTTCCCTTATCGGAGAGATGCCAGTTCTAACCCGCCTGCTGCTCTGTGTGCCCTGGCTATCCAACTTGCAGGTGTCCTGCAAATGCTAAGCAGTGCCCTACTGCTCATTCCAGTAGATTTTCCTTCTTTCCAAGATCTTAATCCTTCAAATCCTGGTAACTTATACTTTCATTTTTTCACATACCTACTTTTAGTATGTTTGGGGGGCTTTGATTTTTGTCTTTATTTTTCACTGTGGTAAAATGTATATAGTATAGCATTTTCCATTTTAATCTTTCTAAGTACTTCGTTCAGTGGCTTTAAGTACATTTATACTGTTATGTAACTATCGCCGGTATTCATCTCTAGAGCTTTTTATCACCTTACATCCCATTAAAAGAAACTCTCTGGTCCCTTCTTTCCTCAGCTCATGGCAGCTACTTCATTTATCCTGCCTCTGAATTGGACTAGTTAGGCACCTCATGTAAGCGGGATTACATAGTGTTTTCTTTTCTCTGGCTTATTTCACCCAGTGTAGTGTCTTCACGTTTCATCCATGTTGCAGCACGGGTCACAATCTCCTTCCCCTTAAGGCAGGACAATATTGCACTGTTTGTATGTATCACAATGTGTTTCCCATTTGTGGGCACCTGGGCTATCTCCACCTTGTGTTTATTGTGAGGAATGCTGCTTGTAACATGGGAGTCCCTGATTTCAGTTCTTTTGGACATCTACCCAGAAGTGCAATTGCTGAGTCAGACTGAAGTTCTTCCCTTAATTTTTTGAGGAGTTGCCTTACTGGTTTTCCCCAGTGGTTGTACCATTTTACATTACAGCTGACAACACTGGGTTCTACTTTTTCCACATGTTCACCAACATTGTTATTTTCTGTTGATTGAATAATAGCTATCCTAGAAAGCAGTGTTTGTTTCTGTTTTGAGTTGTTTTTATTTTGTAAGAGCAGAATCACTCTAGGATATATATTTCAGTGAGTTTTGACATAGGCCTAAAAGCTTATAGTCACTGCCATAGTGAAGCAACAGAACAATTCCATTACCGTAGGTCCCTCCTTGTAGCCCTCCTACCACCAGTTCCTGGCAATCACTGATCTAGTCTTCATCCCTATAATTTTGCCTCTTCCTGATTATCATATAAATTGCACTATATAGTATGTGAGGTTTTTTTTTTTTTTTGAGGCTGCCTTCTTTCATTCGGCATGATACATTTGAGATTTGATCGTGTGTACCAGTAGCATGTTCTTTTTATTGTTAAACAGTGTTCAACTATGTGGATGTACCCATTTATTTATCTATTCACTACTAAAGAAACACTGAAAGCTAGCTCTTTTGTCTTTGGGCAATTCTGAGTAGAGCTATTACAAATATTTATGTACCGATATTTGTGTGAACACAGATTTTGTTTCTCTTGGGTAAATACTATTACAATGTACTAGATTCCCATTTCCTTCACATTACTTGTTAGTACTAGGTATTGCTAAATACTTTTGGCCCTATACCCTATTCTCATATCATACTGTGTTACTCATGATTCCTAAACTTGCCATTTTTCATGCGTCCCCTCACTTTGCCAATTATATATTCTTTATTCCTAAAATTTATATCAACTTGACCACCTAATAAAATCAAACATGATAATACAAAATGCAATTATTGTCCTTATTTGTGACCCTCTTGTATCTAGTGCATATTTGTCATAGCACTTTCTATACATGTTGCCTGCAAGTATTTACATCTTTGATTCCTATCATACTATAAGCTTGATAACAGAAATAGTTGCTTTTATTCATCTTTGTACCTTTGGCAGAGTTATGGCCACAAGGGCGGGACTCAGCAGATATGTATTAAACAAATATATGTGTATAAAGCAGAGCACAGAGTCAGCAGCATATCATAGATGTCCAGAGTAAATTCTACTGTCAGTACCTTAGGACCTAATTTAAGGTGTGTTCCTCATCTCCCTTCCTTCATTCTTTCTTCCCTTCTTTCTTTCTTTTTACCCCTTTCTCCCTCCCTCCTTTCACTGGAAATCCAAGTCAGGACCTTGTGTATGCATGGCAACCATTTTACCACCCAGCTACATCCCCATCTCTTAAATGTCTGTTCCCAGTGGTACTTTTTCTGGTCACTGGTCACTTCAGATTGAACTGAAATATGTTGTTGCAGGGACCAGTGACATTAAAGGATGTTACTATAGAATTCACCAAGGAAGAGTGGAAATTACTGACTCCTGCTCAGAGGACCCTGTACAAGGATGTGATGCTGGAGAATTACAGACACCTGGTCTCAGTGGGTGAGAAAAACTTCCCCATATGTAACTCCCAGTAGTTTGTATTTCTCTTCCCAGTTGGCTGGAACATGTAAGTAAGGTTCCTATAGGACTGCATATTAGCTTTGTTTACAGGGGTCAAAGCAATGAATCCATTTTGGCTAGCAGAAAAATATGTATGTCCTAAGTGGGACCTTTGTTGCTTTCCTGAAACTGTATTTACTTACAGAGTCCCTAAATTCGAAGCAATTTTTTTCCATAGGTTACCATGTGAATAAGTCAAATGTGGTCTTGAAGTTGAAACAAGGAAAAGAGCCATGGATATTGGAAGTGGAATTTCCACATCACAGAGGTCCTGGTGAGTTAGAAGTTATACCCCATGTTATCAGGACGGGGTTGGTGCCTCCTGCCTTTTGAAATATTTTTTAGAAGTCTCTCTAAATTCCCTGTAGTTTGGAGGTGACTGCAGACACCTTATCTGCACATGTAAGAAACCTAAATCATGCCCTAATTTTTGTTCTCTCCGCTTAAATTCCTCTTTACATTTTAAAAATAAATTTGGTTCTTTTTCCTGTATACAAAATCTAATCCCTGCCTAACCTTATCTGAGAATTTTGTGTTTTTCTCTAGAATTCCCAGTTACTCCCTATTATTCGAATGTGCAACTATAATCTTAAAGTGTTTTTAAATCTGAGTTATAGATGTGTTTTCAAATGACATCTCCCACTTTTAAATTAACAACATAGCTTCATTATTTTTAGTACCAATTTTAACTTCCTAGTGTCTTTTGAAACACTGAACTCAGACTGTAAATCATTTGATATATTATTGTATTATATTATTGTAAACCATTTGATATATTATTTCAATATAATTGATACTTCTATATGCATTTATCCTTCACATGAAGTACTGATTACCTTTCTTAAAATCTACTGTAACATTTTTTGGGTGTTATGATGCCAAAGTAATCCCAACCTGCTTCCTTGAATGTCTTTATGTGTCTTCTGACTTGTATACTGATATGCTGCCAGGATCGGGAAAAAGGCCTGGTACATATTAGTTGCTCACCAGATGGTAAAAGAATTAATTCTGACTGACAAGAGAAAGTCCCATTCTCTGTGTTCCGCTCAGTGTTCTTGCAGGGCTTGCTCCTCCTAAGACTAAAGCAAGAGTCTACTGTGCCGAGAACTCCTAAAACTGACCTCTCCATCTTCTCTTGTTCATATTTCAATTCCATATTTTACCTCTTATAAGATGATTCCATTGATCTCACCCCTTCCTTCTTAAAATCAAGAACAAACTTTAATTTTTTTGTTTCTTTGGTTTTTTGAGACAGGGTCTCACTATATAGTTCAGGCTGGCCTTGAACTAACTCACTATATGGCACAGGCTAGCCTCGAACTCACAGTGATCCTCCCACTTCGACCTCCCAAGTGCTAGGATTACAGGAATTTAACACCACACCCAAACTTTTCATTTAAATTCTCAAAAGTAGTTGTATAATATAGCATATTTATATTGCTACTGGCCTGTCATGGTAAACTAATGCTGATGTACCATTATGGTATATATGTAAATTAATTTTCTCTCAGGAACAAGTCTGGCCTTCTCTTGCCTACAGCAGCTTATTTCTCCTTTTAGCCCCAAAATACTAAATCTCCACTTGACCATTCTGTTACACGTTTTGTATGCATAGGATCTTATTTCATGTATATCCAAGTTAACATTGCATGAGTCCCTACCACTCTCTTCACAAATGCTATGAAATTCCAACCTCAGGTGTCAGCTTAGAATCTTTTACTTTCATGCATTTATTTATTTTTTGGTTTTTAAAACAGGGTCTTCCTATGTAGTCCAGGCTGGCCTTGAACTCACAGCAATCTTCGTGCCTCAGCCTCCCAAGTACTGGGATTAAAGGCGTGTGCCACCACACCTGGCTATTTTCATGCATTTAAAGATGAATATATATTGTCTGAAAAATTTCAGGAATGACATTAAGTAATTTAGTCTTTAAGAATGATGTAAAAAAATCGGAAGCAGAGATGTAGAAGCCAAAATATGAAAGCAGAATTTGAGACTTGCGCTGAATCGCGGGCAGTGGTGCTTTGGAAGTGCAGGATTTGTGCTACATAGTCAGGACAGGTACAGGATTGAAAATGTCAGTTGCTACAACTGAGAATTCACCCTGCTGTGAAGATGGCTTGCCCTTTACTTTTTAAAAAAATCCTTCTTTTTGGATATGTATGTTTTTGGGTCTTTCTCTTCTGGTGAAAATTAAACTATCTATATAGAGTGAAAGCCTAAGCTATAGTACTGTTCCTCTAAATATGAGGAGACTGATAACTGAGAAATACACTTTACTGTTCACATCTGGGTTGTTGTGGATAGAGAATGTAAAGTTGTTCCCCCTTATCTGCAGTTATCCTTTCCATGGATTTAGTTACCTGCTCTGTTCTGTCTGTGATATGAATAATTCTTTGTCCAGCATATCCATGCTGTGTACATGACCTGCGTTAGCCACTGAATAGCCATCTCAGTTATCAGACTGACCACTGAGGGGACTGGCAATTCAGATATGCCAAAGTGAAGCTGTAAAGTGCTTCCTATAAGTAATAATGAGAAAGCTTATCTATACAGTGTACAGTACTCTCTGTGGTGTCAGCATCCACTGGGGTTCTAGAAATGTCCTGTGCAGGTGAGGAATCCTAACATAGCGCTCTAAGTTTGAGGGGGAAAAGACCTATGCTTTGGCTCCTTTATCCAATTTAATCTTTTTTTCTGATATTTACAATAAACATGGTTGTTGACTAACTTTTCTCATTCTGCTTACTGTCCTTAATGGGATCACAGCGTTCTCTGGGAATCCCACATCACTGCTCAGTGACACTTGAAGTGTATTTTGTTCTCTGCTTCATGTTCTTTGTTTTAGTCTTACTTTTTACCTCCCAGTTTTTAAATTCACATCTGTAAAAGTGATGCTTGGGCTTATAATCTCCTCTGTATGCTACAGAAGATTTTAGTGTTTTTTATGTTTTTTCCAAAATAATAGGCAAAGGAAGTTTCCACATGAGAGTTCTTTCATTTTGGTAGTTGGCCTGAAGCCTAAGAATCAACCCTATGAATATAACTGTGTTAAAATCTCAATTCCCTTGCAGAAGGCCTGTGGAATATCCATGACCTTGGAGCACGGTACCAGGAAAGCCCAGCTGGTAATTCAAGGCAAGTTCAAGAATTAATATTTAAGATAGAAGTTTTGTGGAGAGTCTTGATGGGAGTACTAGAAATAAGAGAGTACTAGTTACTAGAGTACTAGGCACTTTACAAGGTTAAGTTTTCTGTTACCTGGAGCTGCATGTGGGGAAACTTGACATGGGAGTGAATCTCAAAGAATGTAACCAAAATGGGAATGCCCTTTTACATAAAAGACCATAGTAGGATCAGGAGATTCAAACTTTGAAGTCATCTTTTTACTCTTCTGAATTATCCAAAGTAGAGTGCAGACAGCTGAGAGATCCTGTGGATATAATGCAGGTGAAGGTTCATTCTATCCAATGTTAAAATGCAGTATGTGACAGAGTATTCACAGTGGAGAAACCCTGGGAATCTAATGGATAAGGGAAAATCTCTAGAAGTTGGTCCTCAGTTACGTGGAAAATATACATATAAAGCCTTAAAAGTCTTATCCATTAATGAATTTGGAACTTTCTGTGTAGGACTGGAGAACTCAAAAAACATCAGAAAACTCATCACCAAGTGGAAAGCTATGAATGTAGTGAATGTGGAAAGTCCTTCTGCCAGAAGTCTGCCTTCATAGTGCATCGGCATACACACTTTGAGAACAAGTCCTACGAATGTGGTAAATGTGGGAAATCCTTTCCTAAAACTGAAGACCTCACAGTACATCAGAAAATTCACACCAGAGATAAAACCTATGAATGTAAAGAATGTAAGAAAATCTTCTACCACCTGTCATCTCTTAGTAGACATCTAAGAACTCATGCAGGGGAGAAACCTTATGAATGCAATCAGTGTGAGAAATCCTTCTACCAGAAGCCGCACCTCATGGAGCACCAGAAAACACACACAGGGGAGAAGCCCTTTGAGTGTACTGAATGTGGCAAGTTCTTCTATGTGAAGGCATACCTCATGGTGCATCAGAAGACACACACAGGGGAGAAACCCTTTGAGTGTAAGGAATGTGGGAAATCATTCTCCCAGAAGTCACACCTCACAGTACACCAGAGAACACACACAGGGGAGAAACCCTATAAGTGTAAGGAGTGTGGGAAATTATTCTCCAGGAATTCACACCTCAAAACCCATCAGAGAACTCACACAGGAGAGAAACCCTATGAATGTAAGCAGTGTGGGAAATGCTTCTACCAGAAGTCAGCCCTCACAGTACATCAGAGAACTCACACAGGGGAGAAACCCTTTGAATGTAATAAATGTGGGAAACACTTTTTCTATAAATCAGACCTCACTAAACATCACAGAAAACACACAGGGGAGAAGCCCTATGAATGTACTGAATGTGGTAAATCTTTCTCTGTGAATTCGGTCCTCAGATTACATCAAAGGACTCACACAGGAGAGAAGCCCTATGAATGCAAGGAATGTGGGAAGTCCTTTTCTCAGAAATCACATTTTATCATACATCAGAGAAAACATACAGGAGAGAAACCCTATGAGTGTCAGGAATGTGGGGAAACCTTTATCCAAAAGTCACAACTCACTGCACATCAGAAGACACACACACGGAAAGGGAAAGCCGACAAATAGCATGAGTCAGGAATTTAGGTCTGAATTCATTATTTAGCATAATCACATAATTCACAGGAGAGAAACCACATATGTATCATTAAGAAGGGAAATTTTTCAGCCAAAATTTTGCCTTGTAGAATATCAGCAAATGCACAGAGAAAAAAAATCTGTAAGGAGAAATTTTTACCACATGTTAGACTTTACTGAATATATGTATTCAGTAGATCTTTACTGAATACATTCAATATAGATGGCAGAAACTATATAAATGATAGCACATGAAGGAAACTTTTATTTCAGAAGTCACACTTTATTTTATGACACAAACAACAGAGAAGAGAAATCCTCAAGTTAAACAAATGTCAAGAAGTTTTCTGTCAGGACAGCCAGCACTACACATCCAAAAGCTCACATGTGTGAGAAATTCTTGAGGGTATCCTGAGTATTCTGAAGTCTTTTTACACAAGTTGCTCTCACTTATTAGAAAATTCAAAGGCGATAACTGAAGACTGCAGCAAATACATAAACCTTTATCAAGAACTTATGTTCCATTGAATGTCATATCAATGCTTAGAAAATACCTTTATAGATAGTTGAAAGATTATCAGCAAAAAAATAAGAGAATGTATACTGAGGAAACTGTAATTCATGTTGAAGATTTTTTTTTTTTTCTTTTGGTGCTGGGGATCAAACTCAGGGCCTTGCGCTTAGCTAGGCAAGCGTTCTACCACTGAGCTAAATCCCCAACCCCTGCTTTTTCTTTTTAAAGAAACCTGCAAATGCCTACATACGTGAAAATTTTTAAAGCCAAAATGAGTAATCAAGCAACATCATTAAACACACATGAAGAGTCTTAGTATGTAGAGCTTCTGTATGTGAGTGTAACTTGTAGATGTTTGACATGCATGTGAACCCATCCATAGATATATATAGGAAAACATGTGACCTTGGTTCAGTAACTGTTACATGTAGGAAGATGTCCCATTGTCTCGTGACTCCTGTTGTTAATATGTATTGTAATACTCTATTTAAATTATAATGTATCTTTTTGCCTACTTCCTGGCACTTGTTATTGGATATATACATTATTACGGGGCCTAACCCTTTAAAACGGAGATAAAATGTTTTTGTGAAATATTCAGCTGTGTAGTCAGCCAAATTTTGAAGTAGGAGTATATTCATTTTTGCAAAAGTCTGAGCTGCTTTTAAAGCAGCTGCGAACAGTGAACTTATTGCACTCTACACAATAAAAACTGAGTGCTATGCAAGAAATATTACTTACCTTACTATCAATGTTTTAACAGGGTATAGAGCTATCTGTGTTTGTATTCTGTATCAGTCCTCAGTGTTCTTCCCTGTCTTCTTCCTCTAGTAGAAGCAACATAGCACTATGGGACCAAATGTAGACCCTGGACTCCGATTGCCTTGGCCCGGATTCCAGCCTGGGGCATGGCACTCCCCCACATTGTGCCTCAGTTCCTTTTCTGTAAGAGTAGTATTCGTAACATCTTAGGATTGCTTTGAAGTTGAAATGAGTTAATATTTTTAAAACACTTAGAACAGTGTCTCAGACTCAAGAACTATATATTAGATATTATCATTTTAACTTATATATCCTGAATTATTCTGCCAAAATATATTAGCAACAGAATATTATCTCTTACTTTATCGCTGCTAGTGCCTTGATTTTTTTTTTTTCTTTCCTTTTTCTTTTTTAGTTTTCTTAAATAATTTGGAAGTAGATCCTGATTGGGCTAGGACAGGGACTAACAAACTACAGCCATTGGCCAGGTCTGGTCCACAGCCTTTTTTTGTAGTCTACAAGTTGAGAATGATTTTTTATTATGGTTGAAAATTAAAGAATATTTTGTGGCATATTAAAATTATGTTCAAACTTCAGTGTCCATAAATAAAGTGCTTTGAGAAAACTCATACAAACAAACCCTATTTCTTGTTTGCCTGTGGCTGCCTTTAGACTATACCAGCAGAGCTGAGTAGCTGTGACAGAGACCAAATGGAACACAGAGCCCAAGATACTTACAATGTGGCACTTCACAAGGTTAAGTTTTCTGTTACCTGGAGCTGCAAACATTACAAACATACTTTTATAAATGTCGTATGTTTTAGAAATGATGCACATAGCAATTTGTGGATAGGTAGTTTTTGTGCAATATATTTTTATGTTAAAAGTTTAAGCTTAGAAGTATTTTTCAATGAAATGTGGTTTTTTACTTGCTACATTGTCATACTATAAAAACAAAATTTCCTGGTGCAGTGTAACAAATACATGAAATAAACGTTATCTAAATGAAATTGAATTGAATTATTAATTGATCCCTCCTGCAGCATTCCTTTATCTTCTTTCAAGTTAACAGCTAGCTTCCCTGCACTGTTTTACAACTTTTTATTATCCCATCATAAGATATCATCTCTGTCATATTTAACATCTAGTAATGTACAATTTGAACACCTGACTCTACCTGCTACCTTGTTAGTAACTCGTAAAATTGCCTGAATTTCATACACAAATGCTGCTCCACTTAAGAGGATTCAACTTACAATTTTTTGACTTTATGATGGTGTGAATGCAAGAGACCTTGAGTAGAAACCATACTTCAATTTTTAAATGTTATTTCTCCCCAGGCTACTGACAGGGTACAATACTGTACTCTCTCAGCATGCTGAGCAGCAGCAGTGAGCCACGGCTCCTGGTCAGCCCCACAGTCGCAGGGTAAACAACAGATACTCTACAGGGTACTGCACTGCTGAACCATGTCCAGTAGGCCAGGTGTGTTAAATGCATTTTCGACTTCAGGATATTTTCAACCTAACGATGGGATTATTAGGAGTTGACCCCAATGTAAGTGGACAGCATCTGTAACTGTCAAATGCTGCTCTAATCCAAAAACTGCTAGTATCTTCTTCCCCTTGCTAACAAAGATGACTGATGTTGAACTTGTTAAGCATCCTTCGTTCTAATTTGTCTGGTGAGCATCTAAATACAGTATTTAATTACTGATTAAATCTAAAGAGGTATACTTGGTAGTCACATGGTATAATTTCTGAATGTACTATATAAAATATTACCCATAACTCATTCTACTCAGCTCAAACACAAGCATGCCAGCCTGGCAGTGTTTAGTAGGTAACATCTATCTATAAATAGGCCCTTAAGATAGTTATTTATTTCAACCTATTGTAAATGAGAAAAACATTTTGTAAATCCCTCAGGCTTCCTAATAAAAATTTAGATAAAAGTTAGTATGTACTTTCTGGAGACAGTCCAAAAACTGCCAAATCTATCAAGAATAAAGCCTAGATTGGGTGTAGTGACACGTGCTTCTAATCCCAGCACTTCTGAGGCTGAGCCAAGAGGATTCGAGTCCTGCCTATACAATATAGTGTAGTGATGGTGAACCTTTTAGAGAACAAGCGCCCAAACTGCAACCCAAAACCCACTTATTTAACACAAAGTGCCAACACTGCAATTATACGTGAATATGTGATGCTCAGCTGCTGGGGTGATACTGGGGTGACCTGGCTCGCAGGCTGAGGGCTCTGCGTGCTGGCTATGGCCCACATACCATAGGTTCACCACCAAACACTGATGTAGTGTGTCCTTGTCTCAAAAATTTTAAAAGTATTTTAAAAGGGCTGGAGATGTAGCTTAGTGGAAGGCCCTGGGATCAATCCCTAGCCAACTTTCAGAGCATGGTCAAAACGAAAGCTGTTGTTGATTGGCCACTGAGTACACACTCTCATCAGCACATGTGCTACTGAAGGTTGGCCAATCAACAACAGCTTTCGTTTTGACCATGCTATGAAAGTTGGCTAGTGGGTTAAAGCCTCCGTCCAGTGACCATACTTTTATGGCCAAGAGCCACCCAGTCCCTTGACACTACTGTTTTTGAAAGCCCATCAGTCCCTAAATCCCCTATTTCCTAAAACCTCGTATCATTTCATATATAGTGATTTACAAGTACAGCCCTCCATAGGTTAGTGTAATGGCCAGTTTGCACTACCAATTCCTTTCCTTGTGTCCTCTTCACAAGAGTCGGACTCTCATCCCCATCTTTCACTCTGGTCTGGCCCATGACTTGCTTCGGCAGAAGTGCCAGGCTACCCATTAGGAAGTGTGCTGGCTTCCACCTTCCTTCCTGAGGCCACACCGTGAAGAAACGCAGAACCCTCTGGTGCCAAAGATGTGCATGTAGCCTTCTTACCCCTCCAGCCTAGCCCCACTGCTGGCTGAGCTGAATGACAGACTCTACCAAATGCCAAGTGGAGCAGAAGAAATAATATGCAGTCTATGCACACCGAAATAAGCAATCACTGCTTTAAACCATTTGAGTGTTTTGAACTAAAACAGGAAGCAAGCAATAAATCAAGTTTTTTTGGCTGAGAGACTGAATAAGGTAATCTCTTCTTATAGGAAATTTTGCAGTGTGTGTGGCCCCAAGAGTTTGCCACAATTTTTCACAGTTGTTTACTTTGATTTATAAAAAGGATATAACCATCTACGTCCATGAAAGAAAAGCAATGATGGGTAAATTAGATTGCCTTATATTGCATGATGTCACTCCAACCTATATCTAGACCTTGAAACTTCTATAGTAAAGAATAAACCCAAATGTCTTGCCTTATTTGCAAAGTTCAGACGTGGCTTGTCTCTCTCTAGTACAGAACATTTAGACATTTACAAATGAATTAATTCAGATACTTCAAAGCATTAAATATTCTTTAAAAGTTTATGTAAATTGCTTTTGGATTAAAATTTCCCTTGTGAAGGAGCTAATACTATGATTCAAAAATTTTTAAATTTTGTTTCCAACAAAATTTAACATTTCTTGGATGTCCAAGATAGCCTGACTAAACACAGACTGATCTCTATCAGTTGCCAACTACTACTGGGTTTACCTAAAAATAACAAAAATAAGGCTCATTGCTCCCATCCTATCTACAATTTCTCACTGACCCTTACAGTACATATGAATTGTATGTTACCATTTGTCCACTGACAATAGTCTAATGAACTGCTTTTAGATACAAGTAAATTTTTATGCAGAAAGTTAAATACCTCTAAGCAATTCTTTGGCAGAATATTGACTCCCTACTTATAGACATGGTTCACAGGTTGCAACATCTCCAGCGATAGTATCTGTATCTCCCTATTCCTTAAATTCCTGTTTCTGGAGGAACTCTAGCAAAACTGAGACCTTCTCATCTCACTAGTTAGTCACAAAACAGCCTTCAGTTTTCAGAGATGGTCTGCCTGACTGTTTCCTCCCCAACTTCTCCTTAGGGGAGTTGAGATTGGCCACCCCCACCCCAACACACTGGGAGCAGCCAGAGGCTGTGGATTATTCAGTTACCTCAAAGTCACCCTGTCTCTTCTACAGCAGCTAAGGGCTGCCACTCCCCAGAGGCCCCACCACAGTTCCAGGGGTGGCACAATGCACTAGCTGTAGCTGACCCTTCCGGGGACAGGATGCCCAGCCATTTTTAAAATACGGTATTTCATATGACCAGACACGAATAGAGAATAACATGATCATCTGTCCTCTTGATTACAAGTAAGAGAGTACAGTGTTAAGGCTGAAACCTTCCCCAACTTACCCGGGACAAGGGAGAGCGGCGCTCAAGAACGACAAGAGACCAGATTCGATGAAGCAACAAGCTATTGTTTAAACAGAGCTCTGGGCCAATATATGTCCCACGCAGGAGACAGCGGTAAAGGCCCCGAACTACAGAAGCGAAGGGTTTTTATGGGGAAGGGGTACGGACAGAGTACGGGATGGGATGGGATATTGTGGCAGCGTGTGGTTGGTTCCTTAAGGCAGTGGGGCAGTCCATGATTGGTCCTTGTCTTCTTCTTTGTTCTCTCTTCTTTCTTGTTCTGTTTGCACA
>PVJO010025928.1:0-14683 GCA_004026905.1 Hystrix cristata
CAGCATGGTACTGGCACAAAAACAGACCCCAGGACCAATGGAACAGATTAGAAGATGAAGAAACAGGTCCAAACACTCTCAGTCACCTTATCTGTGACAAAGGGGCCAAACAACCTCACTGGAAGAAAGACAGTCTCTTTAATAAATGGTGCTGGAAAAACTGGCTTTCCACATGCCGAAGGTTAAAACTAGACCCGTATCTTTCCCCATGCACTAAGCTAAAATCAGAGTGGATCAAAGATCTAAATATTAAAACAGAAACACTAAATCTATTGGAAGATAGAATAGGTCAAACTCTTGAAGACATAGTGTACGCAAAGACTTTATGAACAAATCCCCATTTGCCCAGGAAATATCACAAAGAATCAACAACTGGGACCTGATCTTGTTAAAAAGCTTTTGCACAGCAAAAGAAAACCCCAATGATGAATGTTATCAATATGTACATCGAAAATGTACCATAAAAAAAAAAACAAAAAAAAAAGAAACTACCAACAAAGTGAAGAGACAACCCACAGAGTGGGAAAAAATTTTTGCCAGCTATTCCTCTGACAAAGGACTAACATCTCGAATATATAAAGAACTCAAAACAATCAGACCCCCCCCCAAATTTAAAGACCCAATCCAAAAGTGGGAAGCAGAAATGAATAGACACTTCTCAGATGACGAAATAGAAACATCAGATAGACATATGAAAAAATGTTCAACATCACTGGTCATTTGAGAGATGCAAATCAAAACAACCCTGAGATTCCACCTCACTCCTCAAAGAATGGCTATCATCAACAAATCAGCCAATAATAAATGCTGGAGGGGCTGTGGAGAAAAAGGAACCCTTCTCCACTGTTGGTGGGAATGTAGACTGGTACAACCACTCTCGAAATCAGTGTGGAGATTCCTCAGGGAACTAGGACTAGAGATTCCATTTGACCCAGCTATTCCACTTCTTGGCATCTTCCCAAAAGAATTAAAATCATTATACCACAGAGTATATGCACACCCATGTTTATAGCAGCACAGTTTGTAATAGCTAAATCTTGGAAGCAGCCCAAATGCCCATCAACAACAGAATGGATTAAGAAAATGAGGTTTTTTTTTTATATAATGGAGTACTACTCTGCCATAAAGAATGATAAGCTTGAGATATTCCTAGGTAAATGGATGCATTTTGAGACCATACTCTTAAGTGAAATAAATCGGACTCACATGTTTAAATACCTCATAGTTTCTCTGGTGTGAGAAACTGAAGCGTAAATAAAGACTAAAATGTATTATATTGGGAAAGGGAAGAAAATATCCAAATAGGAAAGGGAACAAGGGAGGGGGAAAGGAACAGAGGGACAAGAGAAATAAGAAATGGAAGGAAAAAAATGGAAACAAATCTTTTGTAAATAGAGAGGGAGGAGGGGGTGGGGGGAAATGGGAAAAAAAGAACCAACAAGATATATCATGTACAGGTACAAATTCCCTATGATGAATGTTATTAATATGTACATCTAAAATGTACCATTAAAATAAAATTAAAAACAAACAGGCATGCTGGCCACCCTTTACCAACTACTACCCCAAATTAGTGGCCAAAAACAAGAAAGAGAAGAGAGAAAAGGGGAAATAAACTTGAGGCACACTATAGAGGTTTTACTGACTGGCAAAAACACAGAAGCAATATGTTTCCCCTCCCTCATTCCACATGGTGGAACACACAAGGAAACTGTTCCAAGAGCCATGAGAAAACGTCCTGAGCTCCACTGCTTTCATTTATTTTTATCACTCTTTAGTTCCCCACCTCTTCCCAATAATCAAAAAAGATTTGAATGCTCTGTTGGGTGAAAGCCCATCCTGGGAGAGAAGGGACAATAAGGGGATTGAAGCTTTCCTTAGAGAAGAGACAGAAGAAGACAAAAATACTTCTCAGACATAGATTTTAGAGAAAAAGAACAAAACTGTCCCCAAATGGTCTTACCTCCTGGTTGCAATTGCCAAAATATGTTATGGGATTTTGGTGTTCTGGAATCTCCTTGTAGAGGTGGTTTCTAGTTCTTTTTGTCCTCCACAAAGAATTGGTCAGGAAAAACACAAGAGGTGGTAAGGTTTGACAGTTATTAAAGGTATGAAAAGAGAAGAAACACGATCTGCAGAGTCAGTCTGGGCCACGAGCAGTAAGAAAAGAAACATGTGCAGTAAAGAGCAAAAAAACAACCTCTCTGAGATTTGTTGTCCAGACTCTGGAATATAGCAACGTGAGGAAGAGAAGAAGGAGGGAGATGTGTTCCCAGGACCCAGCAAGGATCTGCAGTGAGAAATGAAGTCCATGGGGAGAGCTAGAAAGAGACCTCAGTCCAGGAGAAGGAGGTGGTGGATGGTGCTTTCCTCCAGAGCCCTGGCTCATGGCATGGGAGAGGGGGCTCAAGCCTGTAGATTCATGGTGACTACTGCTGACCCCAGAGGCCTCCGCAGAAAGACACACTAGTGGAACAGAGCAGTGAACACAGCAGATTGTAGTGACTTGTGAGTTATTTGGGTTCAGATGTCTCCCAGGAGAGGACGATTGGCCAGTTGCTATCTTGGAGAGGGGCATACTGGGGTCAGACCTTAGAGAAGCTGCTGGTGGCTCTCTGTGCCAGGGCAAGGTGGAGCTGAGTCCAAGTTCAAGTTGGCAGGAGGTCACGGAGCCAAGTTCAAGCCAGCAGGGAGCCAAGTTCAAGCTGGCAGGTGACACAGAGTGTGTCTGTAGCTGAACAAATTGAGTTTCAATCTCACAGCCAGAAATCAGTCTGAATTCCAGTGGAATTAGTGGTGAAGTCTTGTGATTGAATCCAGCTGGGATTACCCACCACCCCACCATGAATCTACTGCTGTGGTTAATCAACACAAACCTGGGCTTGGTTACTCTGTCTACCTGTGAAAGCAGAGACATGCCTGCAAGAGGACTTTTTTTCTATTGTTGTTGCTAGTATTTGTTAGTTTGTTTGTTTGCTTTCTTCACTTTGTTTTTCTGTTTTTTCTTTGTTTTTCCTTGAATGTGAAATTTGTTTTTAGTTTTTTGTTGTTACCGCATTCGTGTCTTTTTCTTTTTATTTCTTCCTCCTCTTTTTCCTTCCTGTCTTCTTTACCAGTTTGCCAAAGGTTGTGTAATCTTCCCCTGTCCTCCAACCTTGCTTCTCATCTCTTCCTCTTCTTCTATTTCTCTATTTTTTCCTCCTAATCCCTTTGGCATTTTCTCCCCTGAGGGCAAAATTGCCACATAGAGGGTATACTTACTGTGTACAAGTTTCTGATTCATTTTAGATATTAGTATATAACCAAAAATCTGTTTTATGTGGTTAAAGGTGACAAACTAATAGCTACCAAAATATGTTTGATGCTATTTTATTACTGATTGTACTACTTTAGCCAAGGTGACAGAATTTTTCTAATGAGTTATTCTTCCTTAAATGCCAAGACTGAGATTGCCAGAGGGTGATAAACAACACCAATGCTAAAGAAGCAGGAGCTAGCCAAACAGACAGCAACTTCTCAGCCCTGATAAATTGAAGAGGAAGGATCTTGCAACAGTGTAAAAACCCAAAAACCAGCTACATCTCTGAGCAAGTATTCATTTCAAAAGGTTCATGATACTAGCAATAATGCTACCTGCCATAAGCAATTCTCAAGCATCAACCCAGGAACTAAACAACAACAACAACAACAAGAAAAACAGAAAATGAGAAGACATGAAAACAAGGTGCAACCTCAGACTTCTAGCTCACCAAAGGCAAACCCAGAGGGCACAGAAGTGAAACAATCCAAAAGCCACCCACCCAAGTTCTTGGAAGTGGTAATAGCCGAAGTAATACGGGAGCTGAATGAGACTCTAGAAAAAAAAACTCAAAACAGATATAATTTCAGCATGAAAGACCTGATTAGTGCCTCTAGAGTAGATTGAGATTAAAAAAAAAATAGAGGAGCAAAAAGAAATGATGGAAACCATGAACTCTCAAGATAGGAAAGAAATGGAAAGCATGAAAAAGATTCATACAGATATTCAGGAGATTAAAAATTCCATTGAGCATATAGGCAATAGATTGAAACAATGTGAGGACAGAATATCAAATATAGGAGACAAGGTTGCAGTTAGTGATTATGAAAAAGGATTCTTAAAAATGGTAAGGGACCAGTAAAAAATCAATCCAACAACTGCTAGATGACACAAAGAAGAATAACTGAATATTGCTTGGAGTCATTGAAAAAGCAGGAGATAGTGCAAATAACATAAAAAAGTCTGTTCACAGAAGTAATTGCAGAAAACTTCCCAAGAATGGAAAAAGAACTTGACATACAGAAAATTGAGGCATACAGAACTCCAATTAGCCATGATCAACAAAAATCTACCCCAATTCCTACAATAGTCAGTCATGTTGCAACGCAGAAATGCAACATGAGAATATTAAAACCCGTTAGAGAAAATAAACAAATCACCTGTAAAGGAAAGCCCATCAGAATTACAGCAGACTTCTCAACACAAACCCTCAAGTCAAGGAAAGCTTGGAGTTTAGTATTTCAAGCCCCAAAAGAAAACAACTTCCAGCCCAGACAAATGTACCCTCCAAAACTGTCATTCAGAATGGATAGAGAAGGAAGATACTTCCAAGACAAAGAACACCTGAAGAAACTCATGACCACCAAACCTGCACTCCAAAATGTTCTGAAAGTCATTCTAGAAAGAGACAATGAGGACCACAACTCTAGGAACCACAACAGAATGAGTCCAGCAGGTAAGGCAAGTAATTAAGAAGAGGAGAAAAAAGGGAATCAGAAACTGGAAAATAACATGACAAGGACAAGTCAATACATATCAGTTATAATGATCAATGTAAATGGTCTTAGTTCACAAATCAAAAGAAGCAGACTGGCAGAATGGATCAAGAAACACGACCCAACAATATGCTGCATACATGAAACACATTTAACTCAAAAAGAAATTCATTGACTGAAAGTCAAAAGATAGAAAACATTATTTCATGTGACAGGAACACAGAAAAAAGCAGGGGTAGCTATTATATTTGAAGACAAACTGGATTTTAAGCCAACACTGATTAAGAGAGACAAAGAAGATCCCTACATCCTTGTAAAGGGAACAATCCAAGAGAAAGAGATAACAATCATAAATATACATGTACCAAATAGCAGTGCACCTAACTGTACGTGACAAATATTAATGGACATGAAAAACATAATAAGCACTAATACAAGAGTAATGGGGGACCTCAATACTTCATTGTCACAAATAGATCAACTAGATAAAAAAATCAATGGGGTAATATCATAACTAAACCAAACTTTTGCACAAATGAACTTAGTAGATGTATACTGAGTGTTCCACCTTACAACAGCAGAACACGCATTCTTCTCAGCTGCACATGGGACTTTCTCCACAACAGACCACATACTAGCTCTAGAACATGCTTAAGTAAATGCAAAGGAACTGAAATTATCCTATGTATATTATCAGACCATAATGCATAAAAATTAGAAATAAATGGCAAAAGGAACCACAAAAAGACCATAAACACATGGAAATTAAATAGACCCTCCTGAATAATCAATGTGTCACAGATGAAATTAAAGAAGAAATCAGGCAGTTTCTACATTTGAATAAGGCCATTGAAACCCAGTGAAACTTATAAGATGCAATGAAAGCCATCCTATGAGGGAAATTTATAGAGGTGAACTACTATATTAGAAAAATAGAGCAAGCGCAAATGAACAGGCTAATGTTGAACCTCAGACTTTTAGAAAAAGAAGAGCAAGTTAAGCCCACAGCTCGTATGAGGGAGCACATTGTAAAGGTCAGATCAAAAATTATGGCAATGTAGATGAAGAGAACATTACAAAGAATCAATGAATTGAAGAGTTGGTTCTTTGAAAGATTAAATAAAATTGATAAACCCTTAGCTAACCTTATCTAATAAAGGAAAGAAAAGACTCAAATCCATGCAATTAGGGATGAAACTGGTGAAATCACAACAGATCCTGCAGAAATCCAGAAAGTCATCAATACCTCCTTCAAGAGGCTTTATTCTAATAAGATGGAAAACAGAGACGGTATGGACAGATTCCTAGATACATATGAATTACCACAGCTGCATCAAGAAGATATAAAAATTTTGAACAATCAAATATAAACCACTGTAATTGAAGAGATAATTAAAAACTTATCAATGAAAAGAAATATGTCCTGCTAATTACAGAGCACACCACTGAAAAAGTTTGCAGTGGGCCCTGGCTTTCTGGTGGCCATCATTTGAATCTTCCACTCCTCAGGCTAACATCAAGTTTAGGACATCCTTTCAAATACACATTCTACTTCCGGTGGGAAGAACTGAAGATAGCACTCTGATTTGTTCCAGGTACAGGACTGTGGTAATTCTTCTACACATGTATCCCAGAACTCTGTGATTGATAGGTCATGCCAACTTGCCTAGTTAGTTATCAGTGTCCTAATTTCCAACTTGATCCTCTCATTGGTCACTTCTGCTGTTCATACTTTTAATAGAGTTCCTGATGTCCTGGATTTATGTTTTGCACCCTTTCATGGGCTCTATTTCTTTGCTAAGTTTGTCATTCTTGCTTTAAATAATTTCAGTTAGATCATCTAATTTTTTATTTGAATTTTTTTTAAACTCACTGATTAATTTATTAAGTCCATCATATAGTTAGTTATATTTTCTTTTATCTTATCAAATGTCCTTGTTTCTTCTTGATTGATTTGTGCAGTTCTGTGAATTGGTGTTTGATTTCCTCTTCATCAATACCCCTTGTATCTCCTTTTGGGGAAGGTAAGAGTTCTTGGAGGCTTTTCTTCTTTTTTCCTGAAGGTTAAGAATCCAGTAAAATGAAAGGGCTCTGTGTCTAGTATGGAGATCCCTGTAGCTAGTGTCCACTCTCTAGTGACATGATCTTGGTGTTCCTCACTTTTGATATTAGCTACCTCCTCAATCTACTCAGTAATAGGATTTGACCTAGTCAATGTGTTTCAAGGGAATAATTTCTACATTTTATAACAAGTCAACAAATGAAAGCATATGTTAGTCATGCACATTAAAAATTGTTTTAACAATTGAAACCTTTTTTACCAAATGTCCTGTATAGACTAAACTGTCTTACTATCAATAGCTAGTTGGGTTGTGGGGGGTTGAGAGGAAAAAGAGTGGGGTAGTCAGTAAGATGAGAGATAGAGAAAAGATATGTCAATAGATGAAAAACAAAAAAGATTTTGAATTGTATTGGAATAATTTTCATAGCTGCAGTAAAGGTATAGTTCTGAGAGAAGACTTGTGGAAGATGTAGAAGGGCTGCAGTGAGAATAAATGCAGCTACAGATTAAGGAAAACTGAGATTTTCAGAACTTGTTAACATATTGGTAGTTTATGTTTTGACACTCTATGCACAAATTTGGTCATGCCCTTGGAAGGTATTGTTTACATTAGAGTGCTGGTTAATTCTTACACTTTCATATATATATATGAACCTCCTGTGGACATGACAGATAAAAGGTGTGGAAGATGACGAGGAAAGGTAGGAGAATAAGAGAAAGAGAAAGAGAGAATAAAAAAAAGAAGCAGGGTAGAAAAAAGGGAAAAGAAAAGGGAACAAGAAAAAAAGCAATGACAGAGAAGAGAAATAATAAAAAAATAATAAAAATGTAGCAACAACCTCTCACATTTGTAAGGGCTCAAAACTGAAATTGCTTCACAGTTCCCTTTATGTAGCAGTCTCAAGTTCAACTATAGGTCTCAAGTTGTCCCCTCCCCTATGTTTTGTTTAATTTCTTGCCTGTGTCCATAGAAGTCGGCCAATTCTGTGCCAGCCTTGTGGGTGCAAACAGTGCCCTCGGCAGGGCTAACTAAAGGTCTTTGTTTCTGTTCCAGGATCAGACTGTCTCACTTAATTGGAGGAGAGGGAATTCGATGTAATTGGGCTAGCACTAGCTTCCTCATTGACCTCCACCAGGGACTTCTTAATCCAGCTGTTTTCACTGCAGGGCAAATCTTGTTGCCTCTGTGATTTCTTTCTGTAATCCTTTCACCTACACACTGCTGAACGCCCCCTGACCCAAGTGCCTGTCTCTTTCCCTCCACCCTGTGTTGCGGTTACTCTCTAGAATGTCACTCTAATCCTTGAACTTGGAGCCCTCCCAGGACACCTTGCCCTCAGTAGCCCCTTGCATGGGTGTTGGAGTCTTCCCTTACAGGCCTGTAGAACTGGACAGTGCACAAAATGTCCCATACGCTGGAAGCCCCAGTGAATGGGGAAGGAATAGCTGAGTGTTTCTGGATCAGTCTGGGTTCTTCTTTTCCTAAGATTCCTCCGCTCCTACATGGTCCTCACTTGCACTTACATAGTCCCCAGACCACAGATTTATCAGTGCCCATATTCAGGTCCTTAATTGGACTGTCATGTTTGTTTTCAAATTCCAGAGCACCCACTCATGTGGTCTCACACATCACCTTTTGGTCGTCAGTTTTCCTGAAGTCTTGGTTTGCAAGCATCTCACTTGCAGGGATTTCCCTCCTGGGGGAGAGGTTAGAGTGACTGTGAGCCTCTTCCCTCAGGCTGCATACACCACAATATACATATATACTCTAGCATTAAAAAGATAATTTAGACAAGTCACAAAATGCATGAACTTTGTGAACTTCCTGCTAAGTTAAACAGCCAGCCACAGGAAGGCAAATACTGTGTGATTTTACTTATGTATCTTCAGTAGTCAAATTAATAGGAGCAGAAAGTAGAATGGCGGTTTCTAGAGAATAGAGGAATTAGAAATGGGTAAAGAGTTTCCGTTTTGCAAGATGAAAAACTAGAGATGTGTCACACAACAGTGTGGATATACTTAACACTATTGGACTATCTACTTCAAGTGGTTAAGATGGTCAGTTTTGTGTTATATGTTATTGGCCACAATTAAGAACAAAAATTTAAAGTTATTACCACTCAATGCCAAGAGTAAACTTGTAAAGTATCATAGAGAAAATGAGTATGACCTCCATGGAGAAAATTACAAAAAAAATTTGGGCAACACAAAAAATAACTCACCGGAATGATTATAAACATCTATATGTTCTTGTTTGGAAGACTCTATATTGCAAGGAATTCCTGTTTCCCCAAACCTATTCTCACTATTCTTCAACTGAATTAAAAAACATTCAAACAGGGGTCATCACTTTACTTTCATGGTAAGAAAGGGGCTAAGAACAAAGACAGGTTTGGGGGTTTAGCTCAGTGGTAGAGTGCTTGCCTTGCAAGAGCAAGGTCCTGAAATCTATCCCCAGTACCTACCAAAAAATAAAAAAAAAAAACAAACCCAAGAATAAAGAGAATTCTGAAAGTGAAAAAAATCTGTGGAGATTTGAGCTGTTATCATGTTGGTATAAATCTTTGGTAATGAAGATTAAGAGTGCTATCACAGGATAGAAGATGCAACAGCAGAAACAGATCCAGGAACTTACTGCAGTTTGATACATACCAAACAACAAATCACTGGAAAAAGCTGGGCTGTTCAACAGATGTTCCTCAGACAAGAGATTATCTAAAAGAAAAAAAAACTTTATATAATACTATATATCAAGTTGATTCAAGGGCTAAATGTGAAAAAGAAAGATACCGAAACTTCAGAAGAGCATAGAGACAACCTACCTTCAATGACTGTTCAGATTTATGACCATGGTGCGTTGTTCCGACTTATGACGTGCCGCTCAGATTTATGACCTGTTTTTTTTCTTGTACAGCTCTGTACATCTTATCTATAGTGCCTCAATGTCTTTTTTGGTACAGTACCCCTCGTTTATAAAGTAGTGTAAGTTTTGCTGGCCGTAGAAGAGTACTATAGTTTTATGTTCTGTTACACATTATAGTGCTGCAAATAAGAGCAAAGTCATCTAACTGGGGTTTCCTTTGTCTTTTTCTTTGATATGAATATTGTAATGTATATACTATACACAATTCCTCATTTAGCAACAATTCTTTTAATGACCTGCTCACTGGAAGATAACCGAGTTGTTAAATGAGGAAGATCTATTTATTTATACATTTATACATTTAGGGAACTGAGTACTTAAAGTGGTTAAGATGGAAAATTCTATGTTATATGTAAGATCTTTGCATTGAACTACATCCCCAGTACATTAATTTTTTTTTAATTTTGAAACAGTGTCTTGATAAGTCACCACATTGCCCAGACTTGGTTTGAACTTGGAATCTTCTTGCCTGAGTGTCCCACAGTGCTGGGATTATAGGCATGTGTCACCACACTGGGCAAGAAGAATATTTTTATTTCCTTATCTTGGGTGATCATTTTTTGGTTGCTAGAGTTTTTATTTATCTACTCAAATTGTTATTAAGACATTAGTTTTAAATAGTAAAGGGATTCACTGTGATATTTCCCTATATGAATATCATACTCTAATCAAATTCAACTTTCCTTTTTCTACCACCCTCCTCACCTGTTCGCTCTTCACAATCTCTAGCAATCATCATTCTACTTTAAGATCAACATTTTAAGCTTCTGCATATGAGGGAGGACCTGGGGTACTTGTCCGTGTCTTGTTTATTTCACTTAACAAGATGTCCTTGAGGTCTATCCATTTTGCTACAAATGACAGAATTTCATTCTTCTTTAGAGTTGAGTAGTATTCCACAGTGTGTATTTACCACTGCACTCATTTTCCTCATGCATTCAGCTGTTTATGGGCACTTAGGTTGATTCCATAGCTTAGTTATTGTGAGTACTATTGTGATCAATATGGACATGCATGTATGGAGATTCATTTAACAAAACTCAGCCATAAAAGAAAATATTGGTTTAGCTGTGATAAGCCATCTTGAAAAATGTTTGCCCACGGACACAGAGCTTTGAGCAAAATGTTCACTGCCACATTATTTGAAGCGGCAAAATATCACAGTAGTTCATTTTTCAAAATATTGACTAAACAGTAGTGAGTTGGTGGCATGAAATTCTTTATAGCAATTAAAATGAATAAACCCCTCCCCACCCCAACACAGTGGAGAACCATCTCAACAGATCACCGATGTCCATTTTACTTATCACTCATTTCTTTATCTTTTACCCTCATGGCTATACAATTTTAGTAGAATGTGAGAATGCTTTTCACACTCAGAATTGAGTTTCATGTTTATTCTGGCTTCTACTAGTAATATTACTAACACTACTAAATTTTGGTCACATGCAGATATTAAATTATTCTGCATTTTTGTTCTAAAAATGTCCACAGGCCTATCTGTTCTCTGTAAATGATGGAAAATACTTGTGAACCTTCTGAAGTTTCATTCTGAGAAATGAAAAGGGCTATTTTCATTGAGACAACAATGACTGCAATACAGAAAAACACATTAATATTACACAAAAACTATACAGGTATTTACAATGTGCAAGTTTCATTTGATTAGTGCCCTTATTAGCAAAATTTTTAATTCAAGTTTTATACAAATTATAAAAGATATGAAAGGTTCTATGAAAAGTATAAATATATTAAAACGTGAAGGATTGCTTTTCCTGGTGAAATCCTGCGGGGAAAAGAAGTTACACACAGAATAAGAATGTACTTAACACTACTGAGCTGTGCAGTTAAACGTAATTAAGATGGTAAATTTTAGAGTATATGTTTTTAACACTTTGAAATAAAAGACTCATAGAAGATAGGTACTTTATACAGTTGATTGAACTCCCACATAGAGATACAAAGAGAGGAAAGTGAAGGAGTCTGATTTGGTGTACAGAGATTTTTAAATTAGCAGCTGCTTGAAAAGGTGTTTGACAACATACACACTAATGTACACACTGCAATACATACACTATATCATGTACATACACACTGTAGTATTGTATAATACATACCCACTATGGTGCACACTTAGAGGTGTGCACTATTTTTCTGTGTAAATTATATCAGAAGGAAAGAACAAAGATTGTGGTCTAAGATCTGGAAGACTACCATATAAAGGATATAATTTCATTTTCCTTGTGATTCTAAAGGTACATGTAGGAATGGGTACATTGAAGCTTCCTTATTTTCCTAAAGATAAGATCTAACAGGAAAATAAGTCCTAGCATGACTCTTCAAGATACCTGTAATATAAGCCCCACCCCTATTGGGGATATATAAGCCCCAGTTAAGATCATCAGACAGATGGACACATTCAGTGTGTCTGTTGCAACACATGACAGATGTATTGAATTATAAAATAGTAATATTAATATATAACTAAGTGTAAATATATAATATTGACATTAATACATAGAATAAGTGATAACATAAATTATTTGTAAATACCCAGGTGGGTGCCTTTGGACAAGAAGTAAATGCCTATGTAAACAAATGAACTTGAGACATTTCCAAATGATGAATGAGAGTACAGACACAACACACAAATAACATGTACACTTGATAATGAATTAACGTTGTTCTCTCTAGTGTGAATCATTATAATTCAGCATGTCATGTGTTGTAATGGACTAGTGTGAAATAAAGAAACGTTTTCTGAATTTTGGTGAATGCAATTTTTTGTCACTTTTGTGTGGACTATCATTTTTGTTGCAACTCCTGTCTTATACATCTTCAATTAACACTTAATTAATGGAAACTTTGTGGAGCTAGCCTGTAAGATGGTGCAATTTGGGCAAAGAGTTCGTGGGATATCACCAACCACTGTGTTGCTGGTACACTATGAGCAGGCTAGATGGAAAAGAAGTGCTCATTTAAAATGAGCTCTCTTGCTGGCCCTGAGAGACTGGGGCCAATAATTCTGCAGGCAATAAAGTCACAAAAAATTCAGACCAGAATTCAGGGTTTGGACAGTCATGATGATGCTCTAGAATGTTCCAGTTCATCACGTGACTTTATTTGAATAAATGTCAATTTTTATCCTTGAATAAATGAATATTTGTAGACTGTTATACATGAATAAATGTAGATGGTTAAACACTAAAAAATAGGACATCTCCTGAAAATAAGCCTTATTGCATCCTCTGGAGCAGAAATTAGGATAAGACCCTGTCGTTGCTACTTCTCTCATTTTTGAGACAAAATACTTGACACCCAAAGTTAAAGGAGGAAAAGTGTATTTTAGTTCACAATTTGTAGAGGTTTCATTCCATAATGTTGTTGCAAGACAAGGCAGCATGGCAGAGGGGCATCACAGAGGAAAAACAGTCCATGGCAGTGCAGATGGAGTGCAGAAAAGCAGCAGGATGGAGCATTCCTTTCCCTTTTATTCCATTCAGGCTAGAAGCATGCTGGTTGGTACCACCGATACCCAGGGTGTTCCTTCCCATTATCCACACCCAGAACTATGCTAAACCAATAAGTAGATTAATTTAGTTATCACACATCCTTAATCTATATTCACCCTAGATCCAGCGACTTCTGAAAAGCCCCACCTATAATTGAATGAGGCTTTCATGGGAATATCTAGATACAAGCCACAACGGATCTTGTTTTATTTTTTAGAAAATAGGTTTTAGGAGACTTAATTTATCTGAGTATAAGGATGAGTTTACAAAGGTTAGTAGGAGTTGCAAAGCAGGGTGACAATAGTTAATAATACATTATATATTACAAAATAAGAAAAAAATTTAAATATCTCATAATAACAGTGTTATGTAAACAAGGATATGAAGATGTTAATTACCTTGAGTCAATCATGTAACCACATTGTATACATATGTGAAAACATGACATTGAATCACATAAACACATACAATTACAATTTCTCAATCAAAGTCTAAAAGAATTAGAAAATATAAGTGACTCTCAAGGAAGCCATGAGGTCCTTTTCTCTGAGACTTTAAAAGGTAGCAGCAGGCCATGGTGAGGCAATACTCGGTAGAAGATCTGCCAATCAAAAGTTACTTCTAAATCTAGTATGCTGTCTCAGAAGCTAAGATCTCTGGGTGGCACATCCCAGTGTCTGCAGTATGGGGTAAGATGTCAAAAGGGGACTGGATGAGTGGAGGCTGCTCCCTGTGAGCAGGGCAGCTCTTGCTCAGTTTTACTACTGTTTTTTGAGGTAATCCTGGTACACAGTTTTCAGATATTTTAGACTTTCAGAAAAGTTGAAAATGCATATTTTCATGTGATTTCTCTTGACTTTTATATATTAGAATAAATCCTGGTTAAAATCAACTACTACTTGCAAAACCCCTTTTCAGGTGTCAGTTTGTGATCTCTGTACATTAAGTCAGATTTCTTCACTTTTGCTCCTTTTAAAAAAATATAGAAGAGTAAAATCATCTGTAGAATGTATCTATCTTCTCCAGGTTTTGAAATATATGGTTAGCATTTGAATCTGCATTGAAATATTTGATTTTTTATGAAATTACAAAAATCAATATATGCACACAAAGCTCCTGTGACAATATTTCACAGTAGCATGATAATGGTGGAGACAGCCCAAATAGCCACCAATAGATGAACAGATAATGCAACACTCAACTATTCATCCAGTGGAATATTATGCAGTCATAAAAGAAGGACGTGGTGATACATGCTAATAGAGGGATGAGCCTTGAAAGGATTAGGGTCAGAGAAGTTAGGCACAAAAGATCACATACTGCAAGAACTTATTTACACAAAATATCCAGAAATGGCAAATCTATTGGGACAGAAACTGAATGGTATTCACC
>PVJO010025929.1:0-21925 GCA_004026905.1 Hystrix cristata
TTGATTACTCTTTGTGTTTTAACTGGAGACCTCAGTTTCTTTCCTGTAGGATTTGTCGTAGGACAGCTTGAATGTCCTGACAATAGAGCAGCTGGCTTCCCCAGAGCAACCTAAGAGAAAGAGGGAGACAGGAAAAAGAGGAAGAGAGGAAGAGAGGGAGGGAAGGAGAGAGGTAGAGAGAAAGAGAGGGAGGGAGAGGGAGGAAGGGAGGGAGAGAGAGAGGTGATGAACTTCTGGAAATTTTAAAGAAAGAGAGAGAGAAGGGGTGGGGGAGAAGGGAGAAGCAAGAGGGAAAAGAGGAAGAGGGGAAGTAAGGAATAGAAGAAGAAAGGTGTTTCCTACTGCATCCTCTTCTGTATAGTATCTGAGTTTTCACCCTGGCATGAGCTCCTGAAATATTTACATGTAAATTGTATTTCTTTTCCTTCCTTGTGATGCTGTAGGCATCAGTTATTGATTACTTTTTCCTCTCTCTTCTGAGTGATCTTTATGGATTTGGGAGGTAAAGTAGAAAATTTTGTATTCATAAAGCATTATCCAAAGGGAAATTAGAATTTTCAAATAATTATTTTTATTGTGAGAATGAATAAATAAATTGATACAAAATAAAAAGTATAATGTATTTTATAAAATTACACTGATTGTCAATTAAGGATACTGGATTCTGTGCCCATATAATTGAACTCTTTTGTTCTGGAGAAAATAGAGAAAATATTTCCTTGTGAGATTAGAATGTATATAAATAGAATAATTTATAAAACTTGATAGTTCAGTGGCATACGGTCTCATGTGATCAGTGATCTGCCATTAGTATGAAGGGTGCCTGGCAGAATGATCTAATGAGAAATGTAAAACCAAGAACCTATTTGAACCCTGTGTCCTCGGCCCTCAGAGCCAGTGTTATGCTGTTGTAAAACACACTCACGCTGCTTGGCAATGTGGTTGTCTTTTCATGCACATTTTCTGTGAAATGAGCAATAAGGCTACGGTGGCACGTCTACAAACATGGATATTCCCGTTCACAGCCCAGGCCTCCTGCACACCTGCCCCTCCAGATGACCAGTCTGGGTCTAGGAGACAGAAGCCTGGTAGAATGGTAAGTGTTCAAACCTCAGTGTCAGATCTGGATTTGTAGCCCAGAGCAGAATCTTCATTTTGAGAACTTGCCGAGATAGTTCACCTCTTTGAATGGCAGGTTATTTGCCCAGACTTTTAAGACAACTTTCATCTTGTCTTTTGACCAGTGAGTCTTCTTAGAACTTTCTTTTTTCACAGGCAACTGGTTTTGTACAACTGACTTCACATCTTTTCAATTGTGCTTGTGTAAGCTTCTTTAAAATCATCGTCCTCTCAAAGACATACTTTGCATATCTGAGGTAATTTAGGATGTCGCATGCTGTTAAATCTCTTCGGATCAGGTTCAAAGACTTTGGAAAACAGATGATTGTTTCTTATGTTGGGAAGCATAAAGCTGTATGTTTCTTCAAATGTGTTTCAGAATTGCCATTTGGGAAAAGAGAATGACTGACTTTTGGTGCAGAAACAAATACTCTCTTTTTCTAAAGTATGTCTTTGCTCCTGAAAACAAACAAAGAAAAAGAGCAATATTTATTGACAGAGATACAACCTACAATCATTGTGAAAATGGGCAAGAGTCCAGCAAACCAAGGTTACAAATATTCAGATTGGGATACGTGGTGGTGTGGTCCTTGTTCTATTTGCTTGCTTGTATGTCAACATTTTTAATGTTTCCATAGAAATATGTATTTTTTTTAATTGAGAGTAACTTTTAAATTAAAATATTAAGCAATCACTAAGACTAACTTATCAAATATTTATTTCTAATACTACAGAATTTGAGATATAGAATTGTTGCAGTGGAATTCTTTCTTGAAAGGGAATCTCAAAAATCTGTCTACAAGAAGTTTCAAATTCGGAACAACCAATAGACCACGTTGTATTTAAAAGTAACGGATTTAAAAGTAAAGGATTTACCTGCTGGTCATTGAAAGCAAACAATACATACACATGCTGGTGGCTTGCACTTCCTAGCAGTCGTTCAAATTTCTAGGACAGACTGCCTGAATTGAATTTAGGTTTCTTTGAAAACTGATGCTTAGAGAATTAGGAGGCATGTTATCAATTCCTTTCCACCAGAGGGCACCATAGACTACATTCCAGCAATCGTGCTTGTGGGTCTGGGTATATAAACACAATATCCTAAAGCAGCTATTTTTAGCTTTCATATTTTTGTAAGAAGGAGAGAGTTTTAAGGTCAATAAGTAAGCACTATTGATTTTTAAGTAAGATAGGATTTGTTTTAAAGACATTAATTTGACTTTTCATATCCTTCTTTTTTACCCTCCAGACTGAAAAAGGAAAAAAAAAAAGCAGCTTAATCTTATATTTTTATCTGTACTTTTACAATGCTATTTATTTTGAACTTGGGTGACAAAAAACGGTTTTATCCATGGTAACCTCATGACAAAGTGCTCCTACAAATTTTCCGGTTGATATTCATCTGGGACAAATACTTGGAATTTGTGGGTTCTGTGGAATTGTCGTAGGATCTAATTTCCAAGGAGGCTACAGGAAGTCAAGGCCTGTCCTTCCAGATCTTTCTGCAGCACTAGAAGCGAAGTATATCCATCTGTTTCAAACCCAGAATTACCTTGAAAAACTCTTGTCCGCTTTATCATCTGTTGAAGAGCCAAGTGTTACCCTGAGTCTCTGACAACCAAATGCTTGCAAGCCACAGCTACAGTTTGCTTCAAATACTGGGCCTCTAAAGATAGATTTACTTGTACTCCCTTTGTCTTGTGAGGGGTGAATTTTATGAACTGAAAGCTCACTTTTGGTCCCCATGAGTATTCAGTAAGACGTGCTTGTGAAGAAAGAATAACTCTTATGCCTGCCTTCTACTAGCTGCTTAGGACTGAATGGTGCATTTGAAAATGGAGTTGGATTTGAAATTCATGGGCTGGCAAAGGGTCACAGCTGATCATAATTCCTAGTGTGAAAATGTGATTTCCTTCGCCCTGTTTCTTCCTGCTGCACTGCTGGGGAGATTAAGTGAGTTTCCACCCCATGGCCAGGGACATTTTGCAGGAGTGCTGCTAGTGAAACGCAGAGCAGCAAAAGCATTGGGTTTCTCAACTGACTCTTCAAGCTTACCAGAGATGGCTTTCAGGCTCATGAACCGATGTGTTCTACATGGAGGAAATGCACATATTTCTCAGGACTGTGAGCCACTCAGCTTGCTTAATATAGTCTCCATAATCACTTTGAATGACAACATGGGCTTGTATCTAACAAGTGCCTCACCAAGATAACACAGCTTTGATGCTAAGTGGGCGTCCAAGGCCTGAACTGAACCTCCCACCTTCCCTGAGACTCCAGATAGTGTTTCTGTTTTCACATAACAATTATGAAATGACTACCATTTGTTAAGATGGTAAATATCATATTAAATGTTCTTCCCACAAAAGTAAAATAAAGGCTATAAGAAAAATAAGTTTTGTATAATAAAAAGAGAAATTACCAGGCAACTAAACTATGTAATAAAATACACATTCCACACATTAATTATTTTGTTAGCAAATATAATTTCTTGTTGCTCTCGTCCTCTCTCTCACAATATCATGTTTTCCTTATGCTAATCCTAACCAGTGCTAGAGTATTTTACATCCTCTATAAATTCTGAATCGTTCATCTAAAAAATTTAATTATGAGAATTGATGACTGCATATGTTTGAGCAGTGTAATGGGAGAATATAGCTTCTCAAGGGGGGCACTGCAGGCCATCATAAATCACAGGATTGACAAGTTGCAATCAATAATTTAAAACTCTGATTCATTTTAAGGTAAAGCAGTACATTCTTTTCCATTGAAATCATAGTAACCTGGTATTAGTGCATGGATCAGAACATGTTTGGCGATTAAATGTCAGACTAATGAAAATGGGAAATAAAATGGTTGATGAATAACTGTGTGGAATTCTCCTTCACTCATGTGTCCTTCACTTCTTTTGTCTCCTCTCTCTTTCCCTTCAAAGCATTTAAGGAATTGAAAAGATGTTTGTTACCTATACTTCTCATTTCTCACTTCTTCCTCAATACTTGATAGTTATTTTCTGCTTTCAAAATTTCTGAAAGCACTTTTATTAATCTACCCATGATTGAAATCTATCCGTGTTGAAGGAAGTCTTCCAGATTGTTTGATTTGCTTTCTGTAATAGCTGGCATCACAGATTTCCTTCCTCCACTCCTCCGATTCTCTCATTTGTTTTAACTCTCTTTCTGGGCATTTCCTCTCAGCCTCGTCTCTTTTTTTCTGCCCACATTTATCTGCTTTCTTGGATTTTGTTCTTATTCATTCTTTCTCATTCTGTACCCCTGGTAAGTCACTTTACCCTGACTTCAATTAGCATTTGTATGATAAATTTTAAATAATTTCTCTGCTTCAGATTTCTGAAATTTAGTTTCACATTTCTGTCTCTTGAATTTTTTTTTTTGGCCTGGATGAATGAGGTGGAGAAAATGCTATATATTACCCAGACTATTACTTTCTTTCTTTTGTTTCACTAGGCATATATTTACCAGCCTTCCCTGAAGTTATGAGGCTACATGATAGACTCTTGACCAGTAGAATGTGAGTAAATCGACACAGATTCTGGTTTCTGTAATGCCCTGCATATGATCTCCAAACTCTCTCTTGACAGTACTTAAAGGTGATAGTATCACAAGGTTCACAAGTCAGAAAAACTCACACTGCATGTCATTGGAATGAAGAATAAAGTATGTTAGCTCACTGAAAATTGAGATCTGTATTAGTCACCTTTCCTATTGCTGAGACACAATACGCAAGACCCACAATACAGAGGAAGAAAAGTTTAATTTAACTCATGGTTTTGGCCCATGCTTGGCTCGCTTCCAGACAGAGACATTATGGTGAAAGGTCTTGATAGAGTAAAGATGCTTAGTTCTTGGCAGCTGGGAAGTAGAGAAAGGGAAGAGTGCCAAAGCAGAAGGCATGAATTACATTGCTGGGTACAGTCCACACGGCCTCTTTCTTGGGTTGAATCGAGTCGTGGCCTGAAGTTTCCCTCAGCAGGTGTTCCACAATCCTAGCATCTCCAACTCCTAGGTGCTATACTGTGTCTTTGGTTTCATTCTCACAGTCCCTGTCAGGGGCTTCTTGCTTGACCTTCCAAGCCTTCATTTGATATCTCAGTGGAAGCCTCTCTAATCCTACAGTTCCTTCATTCTCGATGCCAATAAAACTAGCATCATGTGGATGACACCAAGGTCTGATGTCAGCAGTAGTAGCCAGGACCCCTTGGACCATGGTTGCTGTAGCCTCAGTGTCCAGAGAGCTAATCCCAAAGCCACCCAGGCAATCCCTGGGTGGATCTCTCAGCCCTACAGAGTTGTTACAGCAGCAAGTCCTTTGTTACACTGATTTTGCATTGTAACAAGGAACTCCTTATCGCTGAAATAAAAGTCATTTTGTTCTACAAAAACTTCCTCATTGGGACTTCATCTTACCTAAACTAGAAAATATAGAGACTTTCAAAATTTGTGTATCAACTTAACCTGGTATCTAGTTTCTCACCAACACAAGTTAACTTCAACTCTTCACATTCCCAGGACACTGTTTAGTTCAGGCCCTCTTGGCATGTAGTTGTTCTCCACTTTTAGTTTCTCCTGCCATCCTTCGGAGCTCATTTCCTGCTCCCTCTGAGGGATCATTTAATTCTTTGTAGTTGTGTCTTTTTTATCTTAAAACCTAACAGCATCAATTTTCGGCTAAGCAATGAGTGCCTGCATGTTTTAGAATTTTTCAAAAACCCAGAAAAGTGGTGAATAAAAGATAAACATCAGTTATAATCTCACTCTCCCTTACAAACACTCAGATACATTCAGTTCATAGGGTTTTCTATGTCACTATTATATTAGTAATTAATCTATTTTTATAATTTTTAAAATTTATTGCTTGTCTTTATCAAAGCAATACATCTATAAATTATGGAGGAAAGTGGAAGTTTCTTGCCTCATTTCTCACCGTTTCCAATTCCACCATTATGAGACAAATGCTTTCAATTATTTTAATTATTTATTCCTTTTATGTTTCCCCAACATTTCTAAGTGATGTGCAATTCATTGAATTTCTTAAGAAAATGTATATATTTTCTATGGATCATCTACTATGGAAAACGAGGACTTAGTTTTGTTACATCCCACACTACTTCACAAATCTCCCATGTGACAATAAAATTATGCTGCTCTTTTTAGTTAAATCAGTAATGATATTTGTATTTTATTACTCTGCAAATATTATTAAAAACTGTCCTTATTTTTATTCAACTTTTTCTTTTCCTGGGACCTTAATAATTACTTTCATTTATTGTCTTAGTTTTCTATATATCTATTACAAATTTATCTCTATTCCTTCAAAAATAACACATTCTTTTGACTACATGAAGAAACATTAAATATTCAATGAAATTTATAGTGGGACAATTTTTTCTATGGAAGCCATTTGTGTTCATGTTTTAATCTGGAATGTGTGTGTGTATCTAAAATAATACATATAAAGCAATAAAATAAAAAATGGGTAAAAGGTATAAAAATGTTTTTAACAAAAGAAAATTATGACCAATAAATGTTGCCTCATCTCATGAGTATTGGCAACATCAAAAAGCTTCATGATGCATTTTATTAAAAATCTAAATTGGTACAATCCTTTGGGGAGTGCATTGTCATTTAATGAAGGAGTAGACATGTATAACCTAGGAGTTATATAGCTTGAAATAATTCTTGCTCATGTATATGAGCAGAAGTCTACACTTACACATTTTACAGCATTAGATTCAATAACTCCAGCTGGGAATAATTATATTGTCCATCAATGGGACAACTGAAAAATAAATTATTTTATATTCATCCAATGGAATGCAATACCACACTGAAATTAATGAAATGCACATTTGTGTGGATGAATCTCAAATAACAAATGCGGAAAAATGACCCGTTTCAGCACAGTTATTATTCTTAGGAGAAAAGTGTTGGGGAGGTGATGGACTAGAACTATGCATACGGCTTTAAATGTATTAGCGTTTTCATTACAAAGAAGCATGGTGACAATATTATATTATTTCTCATACATCTGTTCTTAAATACTTCATGGTATTTGAAAATTGCAACTGGAGTCAAAATAGCATAAAAAAGCACATTTGCTTGGATTTTTGTGTATGGAGAAATTTGCTGATTTCATGGGTTATAAGGTCACCATTGAATGATTCTCCAGAAAAATAATCCTAAAAATAATATTATTTGATCGAGGATAAAGGGAAAGGTGGACCACTTGATTTTTCTTTCTAAACCTCTTGTTGAGAAGAAAGGTGCCATGTTTCAGTGCTGTTTTGAGGAATAAGTTTCCTAATTGATCTGTGGCCATTGAGCAATTTCATTTTGACTCAGAGGACTTTATATCTGAAAGTGCATAAAAAAGCATTTGAGTAAATACTTGACTAGAAAAATGAGCTTTGAATGTGCCACTCTGTCATTATAACTAGAAAATAACTTCAAAAAAATTTCAGCCTTCTGTAATGCTAAATCTTGCAGACCTGTGTGGAAATGTTGAAGGCTTTTCCAGATTGCACACACCTTAACGTCACAGGAGTTTGACTTGCTAATTAGGCTAGCACACTTTGTCAGCAATGTTTATTAACGGGCTTTTGAATTCAGCCCTGATGCTTCTGCATATGTTTTATTTTAGACTGAACACAGCTCTGCACTGGGCTGTCAACATTCCCCATCGTATTAACAGAAGAACTGAGATAGGATCCCAAGATAAAAGGCCTCGTGTCCAGTCCCAGATCACATAACAGTCCCAGGGATTACTTTCTGCTACTTTGTCCACCATTCAAAGGAATTCTGTGGGGTTCTGCAGTGAAAGCAGTGGATTGAAAATTAGAGTTCTTGAATTTATTTCCAGCATTAGTAACTTATTGTCTGGTAGTATTACAAGTAACTTTGCATAGCACAGCTTTAAGTACTAAAACATTAAAAGGCTTACAGCACTCACAGGGATATAGGAAAGCGTAATAAATGTTCAGAAATTCTTATGATGCCTTTCTCCCAAAGCATTCGAGACACTAAAACTAATTAGGTGCTATCTACTTATTAAGTGCTGGATGATGAATGTTTTTGCTCAGTTTTGAAATTCTGGGGGAGAAATCATGAGGCACAATTATCATTGACAGTGAATAATACACAAGATAAATAATGTGGAAAGGCTTCTACAGCAGCTAACTCACTGTAGGAATCGGAGAAGGTGCTATCTAACTCAAAAGGCACAACCAACAAAAGGAAATGCTGGACACTCTGGATGGACGCTTAAGATGTCATGTGAGTTGAGTACAGGAGAATAAGTTTCTTTGTTATCTATGAAAGCCAATTCTATCTAGAAAAAGCCAACCTCAAGAATCACCTTATGCCTTGTAAATGTCCTCATGGCTCAGGAGACATATAAAGAATATACTGGTTAAAAACTAAGGAGAGAGGGTTGGGGATTTAGCTCAGTGGTTAGAGTGCTTGCCTTGCAAGCACAAGGCCCTGAGTTCCATCCCCAGCACCAAGAAAAAAGAAAAAAAAAAAAACTAAGGAGGGAATGAGGCACTACCATCATAATTTCAAAGTGTCACTCCTTAGAACTATTAGAATTCCCACCAAAATTCTAGAGTCAGGGCCAGAGCACTTCAGCAATAGTCTTGGTTGCTCCTACAGGTAACTTTAACAGAAGAATCTCTTGTTCTCAGCCTGACCACGCCAGCACCCACTGTCACTTCCTAAACCTGCCAACTTTGTTTTAGAGAGAGATTTTTTCCTTTCTTTTGTTGAGTGGGTTACATCACAGCCTAGTATATCAATTGTAGGAAGTAATTTAATAATACTAGAATAAAATTGCATTTCAGCGCTTTACTGTGAGTTACCCTTTACAATGCAATTGTGCAGCATTTTAGAGTTTCTGAAATGTTTTCATACTGGACCGATTCCAAGGTGAGAGACAAAAGACCATTTTTGGAGGCTGAGGGAGTGCTGGGGATCAAACGTGGAGCTTTGTGCTTGCTAGGGCAGTGCTCTACCACTGAGCTAAATCCCCAAGCTCAAGACCAATTTTTATAGTCATTTTTCCTCGTATAGGTACATTTGTTCTTCATAAAGCAATTTCTGTGTCCCACGAATCACCTAGGGCCCTCCAAGCCCTCAGTTCTGTTGAAACATTCAGTATTGAAGAATCCAGAAAATGTAAGAACTCTTATTTGAGGCCTATACTATTTTGATTTCAGATGAATTTAAATCAGTTTGATATGACAAAGCAGCCTATGTTTGGCTTAATAATCAAGTTGCAGTGGAGCAAGGATATAACTGAGCTCAGAAAGATCTGGACCAAGAAGACTCTTTTGCCTCTTATCTCTGCTCTTCTTTGAGTTCAACTCTTAGATCACTGCCACAGTTCTGCTGATATATGTCATCTCTGACTCTTAATTAAAAAAAAATCCCGGGAATAGCTTTGATATGGCTGGGGGTAGGTGATGGTGATGAAGAGAGTAAAAAAGCCTGACTCTTCTAGGAGAAGCGAATGCTCATAGCACAGACCAGAGCATCCCCTCCCACAAGACGAGTGTCCATGGTAAAAACCAAATGTCATTTAACCCTCTCTTACTTGATATTTATAGATGAGGAAGCAGATTTAGATCAGCGTGGTAATGAATTCAAGACCCTGGAGCTTCTAAGTGAGAGGACAGTGGCTTAGACCTGGGCTGCTTCAGGATCTCTTGGGAGCCCCGTGGGGCTTGTATTCTGCTCGTTTGGTGTTCGTTTCCAAAAGCTGCTGTGCAATATTAGTGAGTCACACTCTCAGTGAAAGTCAGTCTGTCAATCAACATCCACATACTGAGCTCTGTGCACAGTGCCAGGCTGCTTAGTCACAGAAAGGAGAGAAAGAGATTATTTAACCAATGAAATGATTGTAGGATATTAAATGTATAAAAAGGCAAACTAATGCAATGAGAGCATACAGAAAAATATAAGAAAGCCTTGTGTGTTTGTATTATTTTTAATGACCAGAGATGTGTGATTATGAAGTTTTCCTTTGTGGGATACTCTCAAGTTTTTAAAATATGTCAGAAATTAATTTAATCTTTCTGGTTAATTTTTATTACTAAACATGTATAAAAGCTTCTACTTTTTTTTCTGAGTGTCTTTTAATCCTAAGACTCATACTCTCAGTGGAGTGCAAGAAATTTGAAATCATTGTAGAAGAAAATCATTTTCATTGCTAAGGACCAACTAATATCAGTATCTGTATCAGGTAGCTATTGCTGTGTAATAAATCAAGCATGAATTCAATGACTCAAGGCAACACTAAATACTACTAGTGCATGTGCTAGTTATGAAGTTGTGCTTCACTGTATAAGTCTATTCGAAGCTGTCAGTGTAGCTGGGTTGGGCTCCAAGTCTGCCAGCTGGGTCAGTCTGCTCCATGTACAGGGAAGAGCATTCCACTCATGAATGTTCTGGGAGCAGACCACAGTGAATAGTCCTGATAACTATCTAGTTTACCAGCGGCCACAGATAAAAGTACATTTTTAAATGTGCAGAAAAGTGGATTTCTAGGTGATTCTAGAACAGACACCTATAATATTGTGAGGAAGTTGTTGACTTTTAAGAATAGAAGAAATATTTTTGACTATAAGAGGTTTTATTTATCTTATTTCCCTATATATTGAACTTCTACTCCATCTGTTATATTAATTTCATATTAGGATGGTGATCATCTGACTTTATGAAGTGCCATCTTTGTATTTTTCTAGGTAAGACAGTAGGAATATGACTTGGCTTTTCTTTTTTTTTAATTTTTCAAATCTCAGGTTCTCAATTGACTTCACTGTTTTCCTTTTTGGACCATGCTGTTGTTATTTCATGCAAGGCAACTGTTTCAATTTTTTTTTTTTCTACACAGGATCTTGCTATATGGTTCAGGCTGCCCTTGAATTCACTATGTAGGCCAGGCTGGCTTCAGACTCATTGTAATCTTCTTGTCTCGGCTTCCCAAAGGCTGAGATTACAGGTGTGCAGCACCACACCTGGCATTTTGTTTTGAGTTTTTAAAAATTTCTTATTTTCAAGTTTTATAACCTAGAGTCTGTTAGGCTTCTCCATCTTTGGTGATAATTCTGGATCTTTAAATGTATGTCTTTCTGTCTATAAGTAAATATCCTTGGAAATTCTTTATTGATAGTTTCGTGTTATTGTATTTTAAATTATGTAAATAACATTGCATCTAATTTTTTTCTTCTTTTTGCACTTGGCACTCCTCTTGAAATAGCCATTTATGTTACTACGTATGCCTGTTTTCCGTGGCTTCTCATTGCTATTTTGTACTCGGGAGTGGAACCCACCACATTTTACTTGTCTATTCTCCCATAGATGGAGGCTAAATTTGCTTGCACTGGCTGCTCTAACAAAATGCCTCAGTGCTGTGGGTTAAATAATAGGAATTGATTTCCTCACTCCTGTACACGGTCAAGGTGCCAGCAAGGAGGAAGTCTGGTGAGGACACACTCCCATTGGTTGCAGGTGGTGCCACCTCGCTGTGTTTTGGGGCTTGTGCACAGAGCACCTCTGCGCTCTTGCATTCCTTTTTTGTTTTTATTTTTATTCTTATTTTATTAGTACATGTTTGCCATACATTAAGTTTACATTCACTTTATGGAGTAGGTGCATGTGCCATAACACAACTTGATTCTTTTCAAGTCCCCTTCCTCTTCCCACTCACCTCCCTCCCTCTGTCTCTAGAAGCCCTTTCTCTGTTTTCATTCCTATTATTTTTAGTTCATGTTTATGATACATTGTTCATATTCATTGTAGGTATTTGATACATGTAAGAGACACACCTTAAATCTAAAATTTTCCCTTCCCCTCCTCACCTCCTCTCACCCTCCGTCTGCTGGATCCCTTCTCATTTGCAGAAGTTCTCTCTTTAGTTCTATGGGATTAGGGCCCCCTCCTCTGGTCTCACTAATCTCAATTACCTCTTTAAAGGCCCTTTCTCTGATATAGTCACATTTTCAAGCATAAAGGGTTAGGATTTCCATATATGAGTTTAGTGATGATAGGGACGCAATTTAGACCCTAACAGAAGCTCAGATTGTTTCAGTTTCTCACAACTAACAATAACACTTTCAAAAATTCTTATATGTATCCCCTTATGTACTGTATTAGTACAGTGAACTCAATATCAACCCAAATCCTTGACTGGGTGCAGTGAGTTTATCCTGTTCACGCCTGCTTGTTAGAGATCCCACACAGGTCTCCACAGAGGGAACATGCTCAACACAGCCACTCAAGGATCCCAGATGATGATACAGAATCCATTTGAACATATCACTCCCGTCATCACTGCAGCGGCTGGAAGAGAATATGTGAGAGAAGTTAAGCATCTCATGTCTAGTCATATTTCATTGGGCAAAGCAAATCACGGGGCTGGCCCTACCATCTTCAAAGGTGGAGAAGAAAAGCAGTGCAATCTTATCATGTGGTGGGAAGGTTGGGGCTAGAAGTATTTGATGACTATCACATTCATCCAGCATGTATTCCAGGGAGTGGAATGTTTAGATGATACGGATGGGTATCCTTACTGATGTCAAACTGCACTCCACAATGGCTGCACCAGTCTGAATTCGCACCAGCACTGGTGAGGGTGGGAGAGGTTGCTCCCTCACCCATGCTCAACATCATTCAGTTTTCTAATTGGTCACAGAATATATACAAACTAATATCTTGCTGTGGTTTAACTTTCATTTAGCTCATTAGCAATTATTTTGAATATAGTATCATATGTTTAATTTTGGATTTCCTTTTTGTTCAACTTTATTTTCCTGTGCTTTACTTATTTTCCTATTGATTTCTTCTTCATATAAATTTATATTTTCTCACATTCTGAATATATCCTCTTAAGGACTTTAGACATTACAAAATATTTCTCCCATCCTATCACTTATCTATTATTATATCCATGGTCACATTTTTAACAGAAATTATTAAATTTCGTATAACTTACAATTGTTCTTCTTTGCCTACGGCTTGTATAGCTAAAGACATGTTTGAGAATTATGTCGCTGCTGCTTACAATAATCTTTTTTCTGTCTATGAAGGTTGTAGATCTGTTTTCCATGTTTAGGTTTTTATTCTACCTGGAGCCCACTTTTATACATAGGAATACATAATGAAAAGTTTCATTTCTTTTTGATTACGAGTTTTCCTAAGTTACCTTTAGTTTTCTTGTTAATTTGGTGGTGCCATCTTTATGGTGCATTAAATTTCCATATCTCCAAAGTTTCTGCTTTGGTATTTTTTGTTATTGGTCAATTTTTTTGCATCAACACCACATTGTTTCTTAAACTATAGCTTTTTGTATATTTTAATATTCAGTAGAGAAAAATTACTCTTTTTTTCTCTCTTTTTTCAACTAAGTGATCACTGGGTATTTATTCAGTCTTACAAATTTTAGAGTAAATTCTTCAAGTTCCATTAAAAGTAGAAACACCTGTTTCCCGGTTCACATTAAATATATAGGTAGCATATTTGACACAGCATAATAGTAAGTTGTCTTACCAAAGTATAGTGACTAACGCCTCAGGGACTAATTCTATTCTATGTGCTTTATTACTTATTTAAAACATTCTTCATGTACATTTTGTGTACTTAGTTTTTTGCTTAATCTCTAGCATGGCCACTTTGTTGAACTTTATTATTAGGTTTAATAATTTAATAATTCCTATATTTTAGGCTTCAAGGCTAATAATACATCTGCAAATAATGATAATTTTATGTATGTTTTGATCTTACTATGTCTCCTTTCTCTGCTCTCCTTTTTCTTTTACTAACTATTGGCCAAGTCATCCAGGACCATGCTTAGTGTGAATGGTGCAGATGGGTATGCTTAGCCTACACCAGTCTGAGAGGGAATGTACTTATAGTCTTCTGCTAATTTACAGCATATGCTGTAAATTTTTGAAACATGATCTCTATAAAGGGAATCCTATTTTGTAATTTTTTTTGTTTTTAAAATAGTAAGTACTGAAATCCATCAAGTGTTTTTTTAATCAAATGAGATCTCAATTTTACTTTTTTATTCTATTAATGTAGCCTACCAATTTAATGTACATTCTAATTTTAATCATTTTGTGTTCCTAACATAGGCCATATTGGTCATGATTTACTCTATATTAATACACTTTTTGGATCTAAAACTCAGTTACCTAAAACTCAGATTTCCTAAAATGTCCTATGAGGCTCTCACACTTGCTGGACCCTCCCTGCTCTGTGCTCGCCCCACCATACCTCTGACTTTCTTGTCTTCAGCTTCCCTCATGTGGTCATACGTTTCCATCTGGCCTGCCCGCCTCGCTATTATCCGACCTGCCAGGCACATCCCACATCAGTGAGTTTGTATTTGTAGTTCTTTCTGCCTACAAAGAACTTCATTCAGATGCATAGATGACTCACTCTCTCACCAACTTCACATATGTATACAATTTCCCATCTTCTCTAAGAGGCCTTAGCTGGTATTTCTATCTGAAATTATAAGTGAACCACTTCCAACATTCTCTATTCTCTTTTTTTTTTTTGCTATGATTTATTGTATTAACTATTTTTTTTTTATTTTCTGAATTATTGAGACTGATGTTTTTAGGGAACTTATTTTCCCTCCCAGATTAGACCTTTCTTACAAACATCAAAAGTCCCACCAGGGACCATGCCCTTCAATACAGCCTTCAGTCCAGAGCCCTCAGCAGAACCCGTCTCCTATATCAAGTTCCTACATACCGACCTAGGATCAGCCTTGCCTTCAATCAGCCCAAGGCTGGGGATCAGCTCACTCCCAGATCCGCCTCCACAAACCCATTCAAACCATTCAAACATCCACAACTGCTCACCCTCCCTGATGTGTCCTGCCCTCAGAAACTCCAACAAAGACCACGGCCTGGCCTTCCCTCACCTACTCTGCCTCCAGAGCTGCTTTGACACTTCCCCAGGCGGCCCTGCAGGGTGCATCAGCCTTCTGCTTCTAGGATCTGTGAGCATGAAATTCTTCCTTTATAGTCATCATTTCTATGTCTGTGTGTGTTAACATACTCAGTAAAACCAAAGCCCAAGTACAATTTTAGGCAATTCCTTTTATATTCCTTATCCCTTAGCACGTAGCGTACTATGGAGTTAACTTACTTATTTATTGTGGGTCTTCCCTAACCAGAATGAAATTTCTATAAAGCACAGATTTATTTTGGTCTGATTTTTTTACTTCTATATTTCTATTTATGACAATCACTAGTGAACACTGGTCCTCAATATTTATGAAATGGACAAACGGGACATTAATGAATACAATAAATCTGTAGTCTTCCTTCCAAGTACTAGTTCTCAATATGGAAACAAAGAAAATGAGAAACAATCAATGTTGGCATTTTGGTATGTTTTCTGTTATGCAATTTGTGCATTTATCTTTATGGCCGACTTAACGTTTTCATCTGACAACGATCATTCAAATGTTTGTGGAGCAGCTTCTTACCGTGTCAGTCTCTGCCAGGTGCAAGGCAGGCAAAGGTGGCAAAACATAAATCCTATTCATTTTTACCTTCTTCTTCTTCTTTTTTTTTTTTTTTTTGTGCTGGGGATCAAACTGAGGGCCTTGCACTTGCTAGGCAAGCACTCTACCACTTGAGCTAAGTCCTCAGGCCAATCCTCTTCATTTTTGTCTTTGGTGCTTTTCAGTCTTCAATTTTTGATCTCTTATTTATTGTATTATGGGGAAATATCTCTTGTTTTAAAAATAAGATTTCCCTGAAAATTAATTTTAATGGCTGTAGCATAAGAATTAAACAGCTTCTCACTTGTTTCACTGAGTAAGAAAACTTGGTTTGTTTACAGATATGAAGTTTAAATTGGTTGCCAGTAATTTAAAAGTTGAGCGACTTAAATAATTCAAAATTTCACCCACTCCAGAAAGACAGAAAATTATAGAAGAAAGAGAACGTATATATCCAAAAGGAAATTAATTGATACACAGACCTGAGTTGCAGCATCTAATTTAGACTGCTTATTGGCTTGTCAGTAGGATGTTCTTTCATCTCTCTGAGTCTCTCATTTATATTAGCTGACTGGCCTCTATTCATCTTGAATTCATTTCCTCTGTATAGAATATTCCATTATATGATGTGTCAGAATTTTTTTTTTATTTCCTTAAGGATATACAATTAAGTGATTGCCAAATTTTCACTGCAATAAACAATGAGTAAATTGTCTGTATCTTAATTTCGGATTCTTTCCTCTGGGTAGATTTTCATAAGAGGAAAATTACTAGGTCACAGAGCACGAATATTCTAATGGATTTTCAAAAATAGCATACATATTTCTACTCCTAGTATGTATGTGGATGCATATTTCAATGACAGTCTGAAGCAGCTCATTGGAATGTTTTAATCTTGACTAATTTAATAAGTGAAAATTATATTTTAATTTAGATTTCTTTGATTATCACTGAGGTGTAACTGTTTTTATTTTTTATTAGCAGTTATGCACTGCTACTTGCTTATTTTAATTAGCTATATATTTGTGTTTGGTATGAGTTATTCCTACATTACCTATTTGCTGGATTTACTATTAATGTTTTTGTAAACAATATGTTACTATAAAAAATTCAGATATTGTTTTTAAGTTTCAGTAAGTGAAAGTTGTTACTTTTTAATATTCAAATCGAGATATTTTCATTTCTTATTTCTTATTTTGTTAAATTCACTGTAATAATTTCTCCTATAGACATCAATTAAACAACCATATATACATTATAACTTTTATGGTTGTACTTTAACATTTTGGTTTTATTAACTTTGTGATCTATTTGGAAATAGACTATAAATTTTTGTGGTCAATTTTTATTTTTTAATTACCATTTAATCAATATTATGAAAATTGTTTCTTAAACATCTTCACAGATTTGTATACTTCATTTAATGTATATTACATTTTTATTTCATTAGAATGTATCAAAATGATATCATTCTGTTTCTTTCATAAGTCTAAACTCTTATCCAATTTCATTACAGTATTTAAATTTTAAGGTACATTTTAGTAGCAATATCCTTCTAGGAACCAATCCTTATGATTTGATTTTTAAACATATCATTATCACTTGTTTTTAGTTTTTCTGTAGGGAATTTAGAATTACAATATCAACTAAAACTAGATGCATGCCTCTCATCGCGTGATTTTTAAACTAAAATCAAAGTGGATCAGAGATCTAAACATTAAAGCAGAAACACTAAGTCTGCTGGAGGATAGAATAGGAAGAACACTTGAAAACATAGATGTAGGCAAAGACTTTATTAACAAAAGTCAGACTGCACGGAAAATAATACAAAGAATCAGTGCTTGGGATCACATTCTACTAAAAAGCTTTTGCACAGCAAAACAAATCACCAAGAGAGTGGAGTGAAAACCCACAGAGTGGGAAAAAAATTCCTCAGACAAAAATCTGACATTTAGAATATATCAAGAACTCAAAAAAATCAGACCCCCCAAATTTAAAGATCCAATCCAAAAATGGGCATCTGAAATGAATAGACACTTCTCAGATGAAGAAGTACAAATGGCAGATAAATATATGAAAAAGTGTTCAACATCACTGGTCATTTGAAATATGCAAATTAAAACAATGCGAAGACTCCATCTCACCCCAGAAAGAACAGCTATTATCAAGAAATCAACCAATAACAAATGTTGGTGGGCTGCAGGTAGAGGAAGCCTTCTCTACTGTTGTTGGAAGTATAGGCTCATTCAACCATTGTCGAAATCAGTGTGGAGATTCCTCAACAAACTACAACTAGAGATTCCATTCAACCCATCTATACCTCTTCTTCGAATCATCCCAGAAGAATTAAAAACATCGTAACACAGTGATATATGTACAACCATGTTTATAGCAACACAATTTGTAATAGCTAAGTCTTGGAAACAACTCAAATGCCCAGCAACTGCTGAATGACTAAAGATATGTTTTTTTAATACAATGGAATGCTACTCTGCCATAAAAAAGGATGAACTTGAAACATTTATAGGTAAATGGATGCCCCTGGAGAACACACTCTTAAGCGAACTATATCAGGCATACATTACTACATAGCAAATTGTTTCTTTGATATAAGAAACCATAAGTGTCAATAAGGACAAAAAGATATATTAGATATTGTGAAGAAGAAAGACAGTGTTCAAATGGGAAGAGAACTAGAGAGGAAAGAGGGGAAAAGGAAGGAAGGGAAAGAGAAAAGAAAAGAAAAAAATAGGAAAATGTAAATAAAGATATTGTAAATAAGGAGGGGAGGGGGAGTGGGAGAGCAGGGTGGGAAGCAGTGGGGGAGGACCGAGATATATCATGTACAGGTACAAATTATGATGAATGTGATAATTATGTTTATCTAAAATTTACCAATTCATGTTCTTGGTAAAAAGGAAAAAAAATTACAATTTCAACTTTCAAAACAGTTACATTTCTTTCTTTCTTTCCTTCCTTCCTTCCTTCCCTCCCTTTCTTCCTCCCTCCCTCCCTCCTTTCTTTCTTTCTTTCTTTCTTTCTTTCTTTCTTTCTTTCTTTCTTTCTGTGGTGCTGGGGATTGAACTCAGGGCCTTGCACTTGCCAGGCAAGCACTCTAACCACTGAGCTCAATCCTCAGCCCCTTTATCTATTTTAACTCCTCAATTCACTTGAACTTTTTAAACACATTCAATATTGTAAACTCCAATAGTGATATAGTTTCTTTCCTTCCCAATTACAGTTATTCTTTTTATTCTCTACCATTTTAGTGATAAATGACAGGAAGTTAAAATAATTGATATTTCACTTTTGCATTGATTGTGGTTTTAATGGAATTACCTCTTATCTGCGGCCTATTGTTTTGACTATAGCTTATAAGGGCGATCAAAAACATGGTGAATATTTAAATTAAAATAAACTTATTATAGAAAAAGACATAATGTCAAGAATGATGGGAAAAGTGTGCTTGAAGCAAGTGGGAAGTATTTTGAATATTTTGAAGTGAATTAATGGCAATCTGTATTTTATTGAAATCTTTTATCTAATCATTCACGGTATTGTTTGATCATTCCTCCTTCATCAAATGCTTATGGACATTTCTACCAAATAAAAATGTTATGATATACCCTTAACCACCTTACCCACTGGACCCGATAATGTGCAACTGTTGGCTCTTCCCTGAAGTCAAAATGATCATGAAAGTAAATATTTTGAGTCAGTTCAGGACATCAGGGCAGCCACGACAACATAGGTAAAGACCCTGATGAAAGAAGATTTCCAGAACTGCTACAGAAAGTGGCAAGAGAGATGGGATAAGCGTGTCCAGAGCACAGGCAGCGGTATTTTGAGGGGGATTAATGGAAATGCGTCTTTTACTGTGATAAACTTTAAACGTTTACCACATTATTCGTTCATACTGCATAACCCGGTTAATAAATACCATTCCTTTCCTAGTTTGTTAATTATTTCACTGTAATTAAATTTAAACCACAGTCTTTTCTATTGTGTACTGAGAGAGATGAATGTTGAATAGTTTCCTAGTACAGTAGTTGTTATATATTATATTATTACTTTTAAAATAATCGTTATATCCTTGCATTTCTGTAGTTCAGAATGGATTATTCTTTTGGTATGCTGTTGGATTTTATTTGGTAATATTTTTAAGATTTTTTTATATTTATATTCATAACCAGAATTCCATAGTAGTTCTCTTGGCTACCTTACATTTCTAAGTTTTAGTGTTAGATTACAGCTCAGTTTGCATTTTCTGCCTCTTTATATCAGGTGTGGCCTCATTGAGAGGGTAAAATTGGAGCAAAGACTTGAAGGAAGCAGAGTGAACCATGCAACTTATTGGGGAAAGTGTTGAAAGCAAAGGCAACTGCTGACGCAAATCTGTAAGCAAATGAGTTACTTCAGCATGGCAGACTCAATGGTGCATATCCAGGGGTTTAAAGAGGAATGAAATGTCTACTCTGTGCTTGAATCTAGCAGTGAAAGTATATTGATTCTTCTATAGGAAGGAAAGGACTGCAAGATAGATAATTATGTAGTGCTTTCGGAGGCCATCAGAGAGTGTTCTACCCCCCCAGGAGGCTTTGTGCTTCATTTGAGCAGGGTAAGCAGACCTTCCCCAGGTGAAAGAACAAGACCCATGTGAGAATAAGGTAGGTATAGACACAGGTAACTTCGAATAGAATAGTCGCGTATATTGTAGCAGAGAGAAGGAAGGAAGGAGGCTAAGAGTTGTAACGAGAAAGCTAGAGGCAACCAAGTCATGTGGCACCATCCCAGGCAGTCTGTATCTCTGCTAGTAAGGAGCTATTTAAGGACTTAAGATGGAGAAAGACTTGAGCACCTTTTGTTTTACAGGAGACTGTCTGTCCTGTTTAGATAATATTGTACTTCAAGCAAAGCTGAAGGCTGAAAGGTCAGTTAGAATTCTGTTGATCATTTTGAGCAGAAATGAAAAAAAAAAAAAAAAGAACAAAGGCAGACAGATGAGAAGCCTGGAGTAAGTAGATTTAAGAGATGTTATATTGCTAAAACGAGCAGATTTTGGTAACTGGATAGAAAAGGAATAGAGGATGAAATGATTCCTTAAATTCCGGATTACATGAGTCCATAAAAAGTATTGTGTTCTAGAATGGTTTCTGTCCCATATAAGGAATAACAAATAAGGAACAAACAATAAGCACATCAATCATACTTTTAATGTCAAATAAAAGACACGGGATTCATGCTCCCATATGTGTTGTATTTGAATTCCCTTTTTTCAAAAGTCATGTACTTTGTCATAATATATTAGATTTGAAGGCCTACTTCATTTTGCACTTGATACTTAATACATGTATGTGAGTTTCTAATGAAGTTTAAATATATCCAGAGAGCTTGTTTATTAATTGGATTTCCTGAAGCAAAACACATTCCCACGAGGTGCTAATAATCTGGCAAGTTCGTATCTTTAATGCTAGAAATATTTGTGCGACCAGCCGAACCTCTTAAAGACTCAATTATTTATATTTATCTTTTAACTTGCATTTTACTAGAAATGCATTTTACTAGAATATGTATTTCTTTTATCATCCTCTCCCCACATACACCCCACATAGGCACAAACTTTCCTTTTCTAGGAAGCTTTCAACAATGACCTTTTGATGTCTTGTCACTCAAAAGACAAATTTATCATATTTGAAAATTTCCCCTCAGTTACATTGTTTCCAGTAGGAAGAACCTGCCCCCGATTTCTGAGAGAAGGTTGAATGGAGCTAGAAGCCTGCCGCATTCTCTCACCGGCCACCGCGTGGGCTGTTCTCTCTTTCTGCTTACTGACCAATCAGCGCTTCCCGTTACGGCGGCCCTCACTGGTGAGGGAGGTATTAACTTCCTGCAGCCAGGGAAACCTGGAGCGGCTGCCTTTCACCACCACGAGGGACAGTCTGCCTTGGGATGGGGCAGTGACACTGAGCCTTCTGGGCTTTCTGGCAACCGAGGCAGAACACAACCTCCCTGGAAGAGCACTCACGGTGAAAACAGCAGAAGAATTGGTATCTTGCTCCATTTCTGCTGCACTAAGAAGTACCTGAGCCTAGGTGATTTATGAAGAATAGAAATAAATCATTCCTCAGAGTTCTAGACACTCAAAAGTCAAAAACTAAATTTCTGTCAGTTGCCTCCAAGATGGCGCCTTGAACACTGTATCCTCCAGAAGGGATAAGCACACACCGCGTTGTCTTCGCATTGTGGGACGGGTAGAAAGGGCAAAAGG
>PVJO010025930.1:0-21925 GCA_004026905.1 Hystrix cristata
AACTCATGGTGATCCTCCTTCCTGCCTCACCGCTGGGATTGCAGGAGTGTACCACCACGCCTGGCACATGTGTCTAATTAAATCAGGAGAGCTGTCATTCTTGGGTTTTTCACAGTTTTCTTTCAGGTTTCTATATTCTCAGTAGAAGTTCTCAGCCCATTGAGGAATTTTTAAAAAATAAAAAGTATGAGCTGACGAGGAAAGAAAGAACCTAAATCTTTCAAAATCAGTGATTTCCCTGATGGTTGCTGTAAAAGGGGCTGTCTGCTTTCCCGAGCCTCGGTAGATGCTGAATAAAAGCACTCATAACTTCACAAGAGAGAAGATATAAAAGTGTTACCTAAAATTGCTGGGCAACTATAAAGAAAATAAATGACTCTATTACTTTGAAATGTAAGCAAACCTCGACACTAAAGCCCTGGGCAACACATGAAGCCGTCTCCTATTAATAAATGGGAGTTTGATTACTTTTCCTTATAAGGCACATGAAGGAACAACAGAGTCATTGTCTGGAAAGTGATATTTCGATGCTTGGTATTGAAGTGGGAGCAGGGAGGCATAGTGGTCCCAAAGTGGTCCCTCCTCCTCCTCCTTTCTGTCACTGTGTGACTTCACCTACATGCACAGCGCATGGAATAGCGCAGCATCTAGTACTGGCCACTAAAATGTTCGCCTAAAGCAGAAAGCATGAAACTCCAAACAGAGGACAAATACCTCTGTGTTCTTTTGTGCCACCCCGTCTGAGACTTCCCTTCACTTGTTCAGGAGCTCATGTTTACTCGTTCAACCCTAGAATAAAGATTGCTGGTGACAGTGTGTTCTGAGAGAAAATCGGTGCTGGTTGCTTGAGTTGGGGTTGAGAAGGGGTTAACTCTTTCAGATGGGAGAAGACACAGTGGAGAGCAGTCACATTTTCTGCTTCTGTGATGCCTGATTGGGCAGGTAGAGGGACCTGGTTGTCCTGCACTGAGGCCTGAAGTAGGCCGAAGCAGGGAGCCCTGGAGTGGCAGGAGAAAGCAGTGCCCTGTGGTAGGGGTGGCTGCCTCCCTCTGACCTCTGAATGGAAGGCTAAAGGAGTAAACACATAGAGGGAAAAAGGTACACAGCCACCTTCTTACCACCTTGAGGTGGCAAGAAGTTAAATCTCACTTTCTTGGGTCAGATCTGGATTAACACTGCCTTGACTGATTTGGGGTGAACTCCTAGACTCTAAGTACAAAATGCAAAAAAAAAAAAAAATAGTCTCCAGCTGACAGGGATTCATGGACACAAAATAGTCTGACATGCAGTTATGGAGTATATGTTGATGGCATGTAATTATACTTTCACTAGTACTATTATGTTTAGTAGTGTTGTTATGAGAATAAAAACTGAATGTACAGCAAGATGAGAACAAAAATATTTCAGTAGAAGAGATGATTCTCAAGGACTGTGTGTCTCAATTGCCAAAGAAATACTACCTGGAAGAAGTGTTAAAACCACACACACACACACACACACACACACACACACACACACCCATTCATCTGTTAAAGAAAATAATCAGATGAGTTCCATTTAACAACATTTATTTGAGGGAAAAAAAAAAAAAAACAGATTGCGAAAGCCATGGCATTCTGCACCTTGGTTTCGGGACGTCTTACCCTCTCACTGTACAGGTCATGTTTATAGTCAGAGAAGAAGTGGCATACAGAAATTTCCTGACCGTCTGCTATGTGGATGATTCCCATGGACATAATTCGGTAGCTCTCAATCTGAGATTGAAGACTGGCTTAGAGCTCGGCTGTTAGGACCGGCAGAGACTTGGTTGTAAGGCTGCAGGTATATACTCCAAGTTAGTATACGATTTGGTTTACACATCTAGTGGCCCCTTTGGGTCAAACTTTATCACCCAACCATGGAGACAGTTTTAAACTAAACTTAACTCAGATTAGCATACTGGGATCTGCATTCATAACATGCAAAATTTTCAGTTCACCACAGCTCAGATCCACACGCTACTTCATTGTCCAGTCTAAATTTAGCACAGAACCGAGGGGCTGAAAAAGATATTAAAAGTTCCATTGCATAAGAATGCTTATCAGAAGCATCCAGCCTGAAATCAGGGAGCTGTGGATCACTGTCTGGCGCACTTCTAACTCATCATCTTCTCCGGGGACCGTGGTTTCTGTCGGGCTACTCAAGGTTCAATGACCAACCTTCCATAATGCCAACTTCTTTTTCTAGTGGTCTTCTCTGGTCTCCTGGAGCCACTCAGGAGGTTAAGTCTCCACACGATTTCCTAAATCAGTTTAAACCAGCAGGCCATAATCTCATAAGGATTATAATATCATAGTTTCCACTTAGATGGAAAACCTCAGTGCAGAAGGTAAAGCATGACTTGCGGTTAGCATTTGTCTTTAGAGAATCGATGAGTTACTATTGTTGGGGCAGTCAGATCTGGATGCCTGGTGGCTTGGTGTGCAGAAAATTGGGGTTCTACCCGTGTAGGTTCCATGTCTTATTGGCTGTCTTTATTGGTTGTCTTTTACCTGTCACAACACTTGCTGAAATCTTCTGGCTTATGCTGTGTTTGCTTTTGCCCCCCAAGTGGATGGAGCCCAGAGGCTGCAGAAGAGCTCCACTCCTTCTCCACCCCGCCTGCGCAGGAGTCTGCTGCCTGGGGAGGTAGGCTGTGCAGGCCTTACTCCTCTGCTTGGCCGCCTTATCTTATTTCTAAGTTTAGGAATGTCACAGACAGCTTTAATGCTTGCTTTCTGCTTTACCTGTACTTTTTTTTTTTTTTTTTTTTGGTGCCAGGGATCGAACTCAGGCCCTTGTGCTTGCAAGACAAGCACTCTAATCACTGAGCTAAATCCCCAGCCCTACCTGTACTTTTTGAATCTGGTTCTCAGTGGAAATGCTCACTTATTAGTAGAATAAAGAAGCTAATTTAGGTTAACTCTTGGAAGAATGAAGTTGCATAATATTCTGTATAAATGCTTCCAGGCAACCTGAGAGGCACTAGAAATTGTTTTCCTTTTCATTACTGACTGCAAACCACTGTTATTAAGATGTGTTGGGGCCACAGAAGGCTGAGGGGATCAATCCTGTCTATGACCTTGAATTTGAGACCTGGGATGACATGTTTTCTAAAGTCTTAGATATTAGCAAGATGGTACTTAGATGCTCTACCTGCCCTTTGCCCTCAGAAAGATCACAGGGGACCAGGGCTGTTGTCTCCCTCCCTTTTATACCAAAGAGGCCATCAAAATCTAACCTCCTATCTTAATAGCTTAAGAGAATTACATGTGCAGTCTATGTATGTTCAGATCTAATTCTGCTCCTGTGGAACCCCAAATGGAACAGAATAAGCCCTCTTCCTGACGGAGTCCAAGTTGACAAGTTCATAAAAATTGAGAGGTTATGAAGAGCGTGGCTATAACTCACTGGGGAGAAACACTTAGTTTGTAAGTAGCTGAGGAGACCTACGAAGGAATAGAAGAAGAAAACAGAAAAACAGATTAACTATTTACTAAATACCAGGCTTCAAAGAGGTACTTTCAAATATAAAACAACAAATATAAAGCAGGTATAATACAGCAAATATAATACAATAAATCCAGAGAGTAGACATTATCTTCTTTAAAACATTTTAGTTTTTTTTTTTATTTAATTGTAGAATCGCATGCATTTGTAAAAAATACTAGGGATGACTTGTATCTGGCGCCACTTCTCTCCAGCAGCAGAAATTTGCAAGCTTGTGCCGTACCGTGCAACCAGAATATGAACACTAGAAAAATCAAGATACAGAACAAACACTTCAGATTTCACAGCCACCTTCCTTGCATGCTTGCTCCCTCTTGGCAACCAACAAATAATCTTTTTGCTATTTTTATTACTTTGTCTTTTTCTATTTACATAACATTCTTAGAATGTAATCATATGATCTGTGATCTTTCAGGAATTGGCCTTTTTACTCAGCATTATTCTCTAGCGATGCATCCAAATTGCTGACTGTATCAATAATTCTTTCCTTTTTAATTTCTACATAGTATGCATGCTATGGGTACATCATACTTTAATCATTTATTTCTTAAAAGGATAGATTGTTCATTTCCAATTCTATACTATCACAAATAAATTGACCGCAAGCATTTGTGAATACACAATTTTTGTGAACAAAAGTTTTCATTTGTCTGAGACAAATACTTCAAAGTATAATTGCTGGATCATATGAGTAGTTGCATATTTAATTTTTGAGGAGTGCTGGGGATTGAACTCAGGGCCTTGCCCTTGCTAAACGAGCACTGTATCATGAGCTAAATCCCCGATACCACATATTTAATATTTTTAAGGAAATAAGATGCTTTCCAGAGTGACCGTTCCCATCAAAATGTTTGAGTGATTCCTTTTCTCAACATCCTTAACGGCATTTGGAATTGGCAGTGTTTTTAAAAGATTTTTATTAGCATGTGTTTGAAGTAAATAATGATTTTGTTCATCTGGGGGAATTTAGTACATGTTTATATAACACAGTTTAATTATTTTTTATCCCCATCTCCTCCCCTCCTTGCCCCTTCTTTCCATCTCTTGGCCTTCTCCCTTTTGCAAGGTTCTATTTGCCTGTTTCTTATTATCTGTGTTTTCTTTTTCTCTTTAATTTATTTCACCCATTTTTATAGTTCAATTACTTCTTCATTGCCTCATGATGTTGATCGTACTTTATGTGTTTGAGATCCATATATCTTCTTTGGTGAAGATTTTGCCTAATTTCGAATTGGACATTTTTTTCCTAGTAAGTGTTGAGAAATCTTTGTACACTAGAGTCTAGGTTTTTTCAGATACGTGGTTTGTAAATACGTTGTCCTAGTCTGTAACTTGCTGTCTTATCTTCATAAAGCCTTAAAGGAACAAGAGTGTTTAGTGTTCATGAAATCTGGATTTTTAATTTTTGCTTGTTTTTGTTGTCAACTCTAAGAATTCTTTGGCACTGTTTCTTGAAGATTTTCACTTGTAGTATTTTTTTCAGTCATAGAATTTTATGTTCTACGCTTAAGTCCATGATTCATTTTTTTGTTGATTTTTGTACAAGGTATGATGTTTAATACAGGTTTTTTTTTTTTTTTTTGGTCTATGGAATTATTCCAACATTATTTGTTGAAAAACCTCCACTACCTCTATTTTTTTTTTCATTTTTGCCTAAAATCACTTGAATATATTTGAAATTATCTACTTATGGATTTTCTTTTTGTACTGCTAAGCTATATGTATGTAGCTGTACTGATATCACCCATTCCTGGCTACTCTAGTCATGTGATAAAAACTCTTCCAATTTTATTTTCCTTAACCAAAATTATTTTATGTATTCTAGATTTTTGTCTTTTGTATATAAGTTTTATAATAGCCTTCTCTCTATAAAAAAATCTTGTTGAAATTTTGGTATGAGTTGTGTAGAACCTGAATCTGTACTAGAATTGGTACCTATACTTCATCCAATAGTCCAACCCTGCACTTGATCTTAGTCAGAAGGCTGAGAAGTGATCAAACTGTCCAGTCCTGAACAAAGATGCCTCTTTTATTTACTTGGATCTTTTTATTTAGTTCATCACTGTGCTATGGTTTTCAAGATCCAATCCCTTTACCTCTTTTGTTCGTTTATATCTATGTACTGTGTTTAATTTGCTGATCAATTGAAAATATACTTTATTTTAAATGTTAGTGCTCATATATTATATTGTATGCAATAATTGATTTTTGTATGTTTAGCTTGTATCTTACTTCATTGCTCTTATTACTTTTAAATTTGAAGGTACTTTTTTAATATCAGGGGGTCTTATATTTGTAACTTACAAATAGGCAGTTTTATGTCTTAGCCCACATTTTTTGCCTTTCTTTTACTTTTTTCTTCCCTTTCTTGCACAAGTTAGAATTTCTAGTATCATGGTGATTACAAGGGTGAAAGTTGAGATCATTTCCTTGTATCCAGACTTAAGAGAAACTATTCAGTCTTAAACCATTAAATTTTAAATTACATGTAGATTTTCTGTGGACACCATTTATCAGTCAAAGAAGTTGCTCTGTGTTACCACATTATTCAGAGTTTTTATTATGAATACATGTTGAATTATATCAGTTGCTTTTTGTGCATCAGTGACGTGGTCATGCCCTTTTTCTTCTTTGGATTCTAAATATGGTAGAGTATATTGACTTTCCAATTTTGAACCAAAGTTGCATTCTTGAAAGAAATATCATCTGGTCATTATGTATGATGCTTTTTATTAATTGATAGATCCTATTTGTTAATATTTTAAACAGGCTTGCATGTAGATTCATAAGGACAGTGCTCTCAAATTCTTTCTCTCCTTTTCTTCATCTTGTCTCCTTGTATTTGATTGTGATACAAGAGGAATTGATTTTTGTAAAGTAAATTGGAAATTTTCTGGAAGGCAATATATAGATTTGATACTGTGCCTTCATTAAGTTGTTGATAGAATTCAATAGTAGTGTAATCTGTGCATTATATTTTTAGGGAGTTTTTAAACTACAAATTTGTTTAGTAATTATGGGGCTAGACAAAGCATCTATTTTACATGCTGAGAGTTTTGTAGCAGTTAGTGCTATATATTTTCATCTAATTTATCAAATTTACATGTGTAGACATATTTATACTAGATCCTTATTACCCTTTTGATGTTTGTTGTTTTGTGTTTGGTCTAGGTGATGTTCCTTGTCTCATTCCTGTTCAGATAATTCATATTATTATTATTATTATTTTTTTTTTTGTGTGTGTGTGTGTGTATGTGTGTGTGTGTGGTGCCGGGGATTGAACTCAGGCCCTTGTGCTTGCAAGGCAAGCACTCTAATCACTGAGCTAAATCCCCAGCCCTAGATAATTCATATTATTTCTCTTGTTTTTCTTAGTCATTCCTGCTACGTATTTGTCAATTTAGTTGGCCTTTTCCAATGACCATCTTTTTAATTGACCTTTTTCATTTTTCTACTTTCAATATGTTTCTGTCCATACTATTTCCGTTTTTCTATTTTGATATGCTTTTATAAACTCCTCAACCTGTTTAATGTACGTTTTAGTTTCCTTTGAGGCATCTTCTTTGGTACATATATTGATTTATTTATGCATTGAGTGGTTTCTAAGTATTTGGATATTTTCTAATGATCTCTCTATTAATGATTTCTAGATACATCCTGTTGTCAGAGAACACAATGTACAACTTCAGTTGTTTTTAAATTTTTCAAGGTTTATTTTATGGTCCAGATTATGGTCTATCTTGGCTTATGTTCTGTGAGTGCTTTAAAAAATTCTCATTCTTTAGTTGTTGGATGGAGCATTCTATGAATGCTAGTTTCTGTTGGTTGATTATTCTTGTGTGTGTGTGTGTGTGTGTGTGTGTGTGTGTGTGTGTGTGTGTTAATTTTCTGCATATTTGTTCCATCAGATATTGTGAGAGGGGACTCGAATTCTTTCAATTATAATTGTGAGTTTGTCTATTTCTCCTCTCGATTTGATTATATTTTGTTTCACACATTACAGCTCTGTTATTTAGTATGCACACATTTAGAATTGCTGTTTTAGTTCATCTTTATAATTAGTATCTTTTAATTGCTATATTAAAACTACTTAAATATGATATATATCAATATTTAACATATTGTTATATCATTAATAGTCAGAGTTGATGCCCATCTCTATGGAAATGCACATGTGAATGGTGCTCATCTTGAGCAGAAGGCACTCATAATCCTGTATTTATGGCTTCTTTAGCCATATTATATAAGGAAGATTAGTTAACATGGAGGTAAGAAGCTTGTTAAATTATCTAGAAAGAGGAACATGTGGTAAACTCCTTACTCTGTATGACAGGAAAGAATAGAAATGTCATAAAGTTTTCAATTAATTACCATCCATGCAATGGTACTGAAGTTAAAAGGCAATTACCTGCATAACTTACTTCCTTATACTTTATGCTTTTCCCTTCAGTGGAAGAAAATATTATTCCTTGTCTTGACAAAGACAACCTTGTCTGTATCCCCAGAAGCTATCTCTGTGTTAAGTCACGTGGCAAAGGGACCGAGGTTGCAGCTGAGTAATGTGAGCGGGCAGAGACTTCTGGGTCAACTGGGTATGTCCAGTGTGACCACTGCAACCTTGAGAAGTGAAGAAGGAAGGAAAAGAAGAGTGTCACAGAAGTGGAGCCTGAGAAAGGTGCAGCGGACTTTGGTGAGTTTGAAGGTGGAAGGAAAATACGAACTCACGATTGCAGGTAGCCTCCAGAAGCAGGAAAATGGAAAGTACTGTGTTCTTTGCTAGTGCCTCCAGGAGCAAGGCAGCCTTGCCGGCACTCTGAGGCCAATTCCGCAACAGCAAGTCTGGACCTCAGACTTCCATAATTATAAAGGAGAAATGTTCTTCATTTCAAGTCACTAAGTTTGTGCTAATTTATTACAGCCGTGATAAGGAACTGATAGTAATTCAGTTAATTGTCTTCTTTTTTCAAATTGAGATTTACCTAGTTCTTGGAATGATTTATTTCCAGTTGAAATCTGGACATCTGGTATATAATTTTATTAAATTCTCTGTTGCATTTGATTCACTCGTGTAGCTGGCCTTTTATATCCTCGCACACTCAGGGGATTTATGGATATTGCCACGTGGGATTAGACATCCAGTTCTCCACACAACCTATAGGGACACCAGAGGGTGGGAGAAAGTTACCTCATCACTTCTGGGTGTGGTGAGATTTTGAATTCCCTACTAAGCTACCACTGATACCACCCTGGCTGGGAGGGGCCAGAGTATTTCACTACTGTTTTCCCCATGTGACCTTAATTTACAGTCTCAGCATTGACATCCCTATTACTGGCGAAAGTCTTGACTCTCTACCGGATCTTCTAAATGTCACTCCACAATGGAGAGAGAAGAGTTGCTACATTAGTGTGTGATGTGGTTGGAAGTCCAGGATACCCACTTGGACTCAACAAATGGGAGGGGTATATTATTACCTAGCAGAGATGGCGATCCATGGTGTCCACTCAGCCTCTGTGACCACAGTGGAGGAGTGTGGATGCTCCATGCGGTGTGGTGAGAGTGGGAACTGGGGCTCTCTATTCTCTGTGATGAATGAGTGGTGACAGCAGACATGATGACTGCACAGTGTCTGGCTAGTGTAGTAGTCAGTGTCTCAAATTTTTCCTTTTTACAGACTGCCTTTTTTTTATTCTTTGGCTAAGGAGAAGATATTTTTGTCTGTGTCTTGTGATGTTTCTTGGTTATCAGCTTCTTCTGTCCATTTCTGGGATATATGAAACAAAAATAGCATTTAAGGAATTGACTGCCACCCTATTCTTTATATCCTAAAATCGCTGGATGGTCTGCCTTCTCCTCTCTACCTTTAAGTATTCTTAGTTCATTCCAGGAGTTTTTCACATTAGGAAGAATAAAGTAATATATTGAATTAGTTGTTTTGTGTTGTTATAACAAAGTAGCTAAGCCTGAATCATTAAAAAAGTAGAAGAGCTTTATTTGGCAATCGATTCTATTAGCTAGAGTTGCTAAAGAGCACAATGCTGGCAACCTGGTGAAGCCCCCATGAAGGTCACAACTTGGTGGAGACAGTGAAAGAAAGTCAGCCACAGACAGAAGTGGCCAAGCACGTGGGGTGCCCTCTTTTATGTCAGTCCACTCTGATGAGATCTAAACACTCTTGTGAGACTCAGCCCACTGAGACCAGTCTTCATTCACCCACGATTGTGGAACCTCGTGACCTAGTTGCTTTGTAACACATGCCACAACTTTGATGTTCTGCCGGTTTAATACCATCAAGAAGGGAGCAAGGATCAGGCTTCCACATGAACTTTTAGAAGACAGACCATATCCATATCCAAACCATACCAAATATTGTCACTCATCTTCCTAGAATCAAAAATCTTACTATGATCCTTGTAGCCATGAAGAATGTGAGGAACAAAGAAGTTAAACAATTCACTAAAACTTGCACATTTGTTTATTCAGTAGACATAATTTTGAATCAATGTTCCCTCCCATTTTCCCAATTTCAGTAGTTGGAATGGTTGAGTTGAATAATTTAATATTGTACATGCCAGTTTAAGAATATAGACTTATTCTAAAGACATCATTCAATATTCAGTAGCCTTTAGGAAAGCCAAGAAAGGTACATGATCAAGCCATTTAAATTAATTTTTTTTAATGGGACTTAATTATTCTTATAAGTCTAAGGCATTTTACCTTCAGTATATCATCATATAACCCCTTCTGAAGACTGGCTATCTTTAGAGTTGAATAATTATTTTTGGTTTCTGCTTCTAATTCTCACTGGCATCTCTAAAACCTCGAAATAGACTGACTAAAGGGAGAAATCTGCACCTTGTCAGGTTACCGATGGTCTTAGTGAACAGCTGGGTGAGGAGGGTGTCAAGAGGGATTTTGACAGCAATGCCAAATTAAAACAAGTTTTAAAATACATATTTACTGAGTCTACTTTAGCATAGCAGCTGTAGGTTCCTCTTGAAAGAGCCAGCATGCGTCCATCTCACAGATCCAGCTTCCTTTTGCTTATTGATCTGAAGAGAATAAATATATGTATGCATGTGTTTATACCAAAAACATAGATCTCAAATAGAGTTTAAACTACTCCATATCCGATAGATTGTGACAAACAGAAAATTGTAGGTTTAATTTTCCTTTCTTTTATGTATTTTTCCCGAAGTTTACATGAAATGTCTTTATTTACATAAAAAAATTTAAGTATTAGCTTCAAGAATATAGTCTTATTTTAAAGGCAATACACAAATAATGAAAAATTGTTAGAAGAGTCAATAAAGGCATGTTACCAAGCCATTTAAGATAATATATAAAATTATATTAAGCTACATCAATAAATAAGAGTGTATTGAAAACCTATTGTGCAGTTGATTGTAAAACAGAGTATAAATTCTTACACTGCTAAGCCTCAAAGTCTGTTTCAGCCTTCTCATCCCCTCTATTCAATCCTTCCCACTGACGTTCAGCAGACGGCCTGACTTCCGACCCATTGAGCAGAGTCTGGCCAAATTATGTTAACTTCTTTTTTCTTCATTTGGAAATGTCAACATACATTATCAGTTCCTTTTCACTTTAGTCCAAGAATAAAGTCTACTGCTCTCTACTCTCAGGTTAATTTATTTATCCAGGAATTTGCTTCCCCTTCTGGTCCTCAGCACAGGACACACATGTCCTAAGTATACGGTATAGGAGTCCCCTCCGCTGTGTGTGTACCGTGTGCGTGTGTATGTGTTACATTTAAGAACGTTATAAAATGGTATTAAATTTGTAGATTTTTACACAAATTAAGTAAATTTTAAACAATTCCAGGGGTAGCTGCATTATACAACTAAGTGCTGGATATTTATTTATCTGTTGGTTATGTACATTTCTCAAACATTAAATTCTTTACCTACTAGATCTTTCTCATAGGACTCAATATATGCTAAAGATCACTGTCGCTGTAAAAACAAAATATAAACAACAACAATAAGAGAAAGACAAAGACCCTTTCCTCAGGCTCGTTTTATCATAAATCTTGTATAATTTCTGCACACTCCTCTCCTGCCACCTTGCCACACAGTGTCTTACTTTAGCAGGTACCGTCAAGGTTTCTGGATTCTGTCTCTGCAAAATTCCCCCCTCCTTTGGGAAAGGCTGCTCTAATCTGTCTTTCCTGGCATTTAGGTTCCTTGGTCTGCTTTCCTGTCTGATCTCTGTTCAATGTATTTCATGTTTTGCTCTTCCCTACACTTTTAATTTTAATTTAAAATCCAAGGTTCTTTCTTGATAACTGTGCATCAGAATCATCTGTGCCGTTTGTTTTGCAGGAGGGCTGATCTCCATCTTTAGACTCCGGTTAATCAAATCTAATATTAAGGCTCACACACCATAAAAATGGGAATGAAAGCAATATGACAAACTTAATTTCTTAATAACTCAACATGATTTCACTGTTAAACTGCTGTTTCCTTACCGTAGGGTGACAGTCTCTGGCATGCTGGCTTCCCCTCTTTACTCTGAGATTTAATCTCAGATTGTGAGGTTTACACACAACTGTGCAGACATCCACTGAGACATGTTCTAACCCCTTTGGGCTGAGACATCAGTCCTACAAATTGCTGCACACAGCCCCCAGGCCTGCCTGCAAGTATCCAGTGTTGCGCTTGCTCTCTGAAGTCGCTGCACACTGCCGAGTGTCCACACCACAAGCGCACGGTGAGCAGCCCTTCTGTGGCTTCTCCGCCTACAAGGTGTTTCCAGTCAAGGCTGCTCCTGTCCGTGTTTCCTGTGGGCCTGCTGCAGCTCCTGACCTTCTGCTAGCAAGTGTTCCTCTTCTCCTGAGGAGCTGTATGCTCATGAACCTCAAAAGCCAGCAACAACAGTCTTCCTGTTCTGATTCTGGTCTCAAATCCTTTCCTTGAGCTAGTGATCATGGGATGACCAATCTAATTAATTGGGGGAAAAGAGAAAATATCAAATAGAAAACTTAAATAAATATTGAGTTTTCTGAAATTTAAATAGCTTTATAGCAGCAACACAGAGAGCCCACGCACTACATTTTCCATTTTGTAAATTGTTATCATTTCCTCCATTAAAATTATTACTATCATACTTTTATCTCTGGTGTAATGTGTCTTGCAAACATCTGACTCAGATTTCCATTTCTCTGTCAGATATTTGCACTCCATCTCCACACCTCAAACTCAGTATATTAAATATACGACTATTAACATACCCCCAAATTTTTATTCTTCTCACATTTCCAGTCTTGAGGCCTGGGATTAGTAAGTGATCTAACTACCATTTGATCTAGGAAACTTCACATTACCCTTTTCCCCCACAACTGTGCAATTGGTTGCTGAATACCATAAATTCTATGATTTTATTTTTTTAATGCGTACTGCTTATTGTCTATACTAACCGCTAACTGCCATCTCATAGTGAGGATAGTATGCCAAGTAATTTAACAAACATAATCCCAATTGATCAGTGTAAGAATTCTTTGAGGTAGGAAAAGAAGATACTGTTATCTCCACTTAACAGATCGGGAGCTCAAAGGACAAATATTCTTAAGCTCATAATAAATCAACAAAATACTTCAACTTCTTGTTCTTTCTCTCGTGCTTTTTGGGTTCCTTACTCATCCCACAAAGTAATTCAAAAGTACCTAGTCTTGAAATTTTTAGGGCATATTCATTATATTTCAATTCTCTTGAATTCACCAAATTTCTCACTTCTCTAGAGGTCAAAGTCACCTATGGACAGATCTCATGTGTAAGAACCTTGTCGCTTTCACCATCTCTGTAGCAAATTACTTTTCTATCTCAGGAATCATAAAATGTCTAAGAATTTTATATTGTTGTTTTGTTTATCATCCACTTCGACCATTTGAAATATAAGCGTAAAAAAGAAAGAAATCTATTTTATGTGAATTTGTTAGATTAAAAACCATAAATCTTCCTTCTCTGTTAGTCTAGGGCTTTCCATCCTTGCTTCTACACATGTCACATCTCTGCTTCTGTTATTTTCTTAACTCTTGGATTGAGAAATTTCAGCTACAGGAAGAGCCATGCAGCCAGGGCGATGCTCACCGGCTGGTGAGTTTCCATCCGCTCTTGTGACCACTTCCCATTACCATTATACGGGCTGAAAATTTGTCCTGAGGAAATGAACAAACCTACACAGCATATTGCAGGGGCGGAAAGCAGCAGAGGAAAGAATAAGACTGTCATATTGCATGTTGTGGCCTTCCTAGTACGCCGGAACAACAGTTGTTGTGCTTTACACCTTGATCCAGTTTGGGATCAGGTTAGTCCTGAGAAAAAGATCTAAAAACGTCTTCTAAAGTTTGTTCACTCTTGAAAATATGAAGGCATTTGTCAGTAGTGAAACGAACAATATGGTATAAGTCACAAGAAGGAAATAATTGGCTTATAAAGTATTGACTTGTAAAAGAAGGAAAGCAATGGGACCATTATGCTTTTTGTAAACACGTGGTAGAGAAAAAAATTAAAGGTTAATCCAAACCGAATTAAACATTAAAAGTAGAGGCCGATAGAGCCCTGTTTAGATAATCTGCATGTTCTGCTAAGAGAGATAAAACTGTACCACCTTATTTTAACAACAAATTATTGACCAGAGGAATCTTTATTGCTTTTTTTGTTATGATTGCTTCATAAGTGAAGAACATAACAGGAAAATGCTAAAATACTAGCACCCAAGAATTTACCATCTCCTTCCGTCTTCATGGAAAATGTTATTTAAAAGGACATACTTTGGTTTCAATCAGAAAAACCTACTTATTTATACAAACTAAGTAAAAGATTGAGTCCAGAAGTATCCAATGAAAAGACAGTGGTAGAAATCCCAATTCTGTCAGCAGTGCAGAGGCCGAAATAAACTATCGTGGACAGTAAACAAACCAAAAACCAAAACAGACTTGGAGGTTGAGAACGCTGGGATTTATCTGCAGCTCTACCACTTATTCCCAGACCATAGGTAGACCACTTGAGCGCCCTGGTGTCTACCTCATCATTTGTAGGGGACTGACACATCGTACTGTGGCTCCATAAAGGGTCACAGACTCTGTCCCAAAACATTCTCTCACCTCGTCCTTCTCTGACCTTCCCTTTATTTTCAAATCATTCCCAGAGATGGCACCATTCTCTTCCTTGTTCACAGATCTGATGTATATTGTTGCTGTTCAATCCCAGAACCCCACCGAGACCTTCTTTGTTTCGTCCAAGTTTTTTCTTATAGTAGAGTGTGCAGATTAGAGCCAATATTGCTGTGTTTATTTTAACTTTCCCTGGAGAACCTTTCTCGGGATCCCCAGGCTGCTGCACTTTTGTCTTTGTATGCCAGCTGACCTGTATTCACCAGGCCCCTCTGCTGCTCCTCTCACTGCAGTTCTCTCATTTGTCTAGGCAACATGCGCCCCACATTTTATAATGAAAATGTAACTAAATGATGCTGTGAAACTGAGCGAAAAGAGGCCAACAGGACTAGAAAGAAGGCATACAACAGAGCAACTTCAACTAACTCCTTCCTTAGAGTTAGCAGTTTTCCCCACCCATATCCCACAATGCACAATTTTGAAGCAATTGGTACCATTTCTTTCTTGGCTGGAAAATGCCAGTTTTGCTCCAAGTCAAACCTACACAGAAATCAATGTTTTTGAAGTTGATTATCAAGACAACATAAGAGAATTGGCTTGATATTCAATGCTGCCAGACCTAGGAGCAGCAAGAGGAATTACATTCCCAGTACCAGAATCTCCTGGAATTTGGATCAGCCCTTAGCCATCCATCCACCCTGACAAAGTGGGAAGATGTTTTAAAAACTAAAAAGAGAAGAACAGGAAACCTTGCCTGTAGCATGTGGAAAATAAGATGAAGATTCAAAACATTTGAACAGACAGACTATAATTCCCTGCAGCCCAATGACATAGGAAAGAAATTGATCATCAGTTTGGACACAATCAAGGGCACAGGTGAGTAAAAGTCAGAGATCATTGCCCATGTCTCTCAATTTGAGAAGCATTTGGTGTTTGTCTAAATCCAATTTAATTCCAATTATTGTGTTTTTTCTTACTTTCCCAGAAGTTGAAGTTTCCTCAGGCCTGTGTGTCTTAGTTATTTCTTCATTGCTGGGACAAAATACCTGACACTCATAAGTTAAAAGAGGAAAGGTTTATTTTAGCTCATATTTTGTAGCAGTTTCCATCCATGGTGGGCTGCATCCAAGGCTGGGCAGCATGGCAGAGAGGCATGACAAAGGAGGAACAGTCCATGGTATGGCAGGGAGGAGGCAGTGAAGCAGCAGCAATGAACTTCCCTTTCTCTTTTATTCCATTCAGGCTACAAGCCTATTGGTTGGTGCCACCCACACTTAGGGTGGGCATTCCATTATCCACATCTGGAACTATGCTAAATCAATCAGTGAACTAATTTAGTACCACACACCCTTAATAATCCCATTATCACACACTCTAGATCCAACCAGCCTCCAAAAGCCTCACCTATGAGCACATGGGGTTTTGGGGGACATGCAGATATAAGCCATAGCACTATATAATTCAGGTTTGTGTGCCTATGACAAAAGGAGGGAAGGTTTACTGTAGCTCACAGTTTCAGAGGGTGTAGTCTATGGTAAACCGGCACCATTGTTTTTATGCTGGTGACAAGACAGAAACAGCATGGTGGGAGGATATGGTGGAACAAAGCTGCTCACCCCCAGGCAGCATAAAGAATGTGTTGAAAAAGAGAGAGAGAGAGAGAGAGAGAGAGAGAGAGAGAGAGAGAGAGAGAGAGAGGGAGAGAGAGAGAGAATATGTTGGTTGGCTTTCTTCTGCTTTTATTCTAAAACTCACACTATTGTGTGTGTAAATATACATTTGAGTTATCTTTAGAAACACCAACAAAGGTACCACCAGAAGTGTGTTTTACTAATTTCCCAGGCATTTATCAACACAGTCAAGTTAACAGTAAGCTTAACCAACACAAAATGTAAGGATCAGTGGATTAAGTGATTTATCTACAGATGTTAAAGGTCTTTGCCAAAAGAATTTTTGTATTTTGCTCTTCATCCTCTTGGCTTGACATAGAACCAGACACCAGAAATATACTTATGTTGAAAGAGTGATGCACAGACATCTGATCTGATGGCCACAAGTAGATGTGTGGATGCCAGAAAAACTGTCATCCTCTTTGTCACTATTAATGGGACCTTTTCTTTCATCTTTTTTCGTTCTGTTCTTTTTTTTTCTAGCTATCAAAGAACAGAGATTAATAGTATATTGCTTCCATGGTGTTTTAGAAGTACACACACAGTTGATATCTTTCAGGAGAAAAGACAAAGCTAAACTTGATAATGGATGATGTCAGTGGAATTTTATTTGAGTAGTGGGTGGAAAGTGTGTTCTGCATCCTAAAAGAAACACACACACACATACACAAACACATGTGTGTGTGTGCACAAGAATGCTCACATACCTCTTACATCTTATTATCTGTTAGTGCTAAATGTGACCACTAGAAAATTAGTCCTTAGTCCTTAGAGCAGTGATGACAAACCTTTTAGAGACAATGTCCAAACTGCTACCCAAAATGCACCACAACCGTTATCCAATGCTCTGCTGCTGGGGCAACTTGGTTTTTGTACCAACAGAGAGGGCTCCAAGTGCCCACTGCAGCACACATGCCATAGATTAGCCACCACTGCCTTAGAGTCTTTAGTTTGTAATATCAAATACTTGATAGGTTCTCTTCAAGGATAGAATTGAACTCAAGAGGTTCGGTGCTGGGTAGCAAGACAGAGGCTCTGAGCTTGTGGAGACAGCAGGAGCAGAGACCACACAGGTCAGAACTTCTGCACTTGGTTGAGGAACACTGTCTCCAGATACTATCCTGGGTTGTTATTGTGTGTTAATGTGTGCACTCCTTCCAATAACCCTGTAAGGGAAATATGATTGTTATTCACACAAAGGAAGATTGCAAAAACATAAAATCATTCTTCAACAAAAGTAATAAGTGAAGAATCTGGGAATTAAACTCAGGCCATCAGTCCACGTCCTTTATAAAAATAAATGGTGAGAAAGGAACTTTTACTTCACCCTTGTAAGCAATGAACTAAGCTTGCCACTGATTCCAAAATCATTTTGGAATTGTTTCATTAAATCAGTCAATGATAGGTACATATGTAGGTATATACTTACATAGATACAAAAATATTTTTTTGTACACTTTCCCCACCCAACAGATGTTTCCTTGTTCATTTCCACCCCAACCCTGCAGTCCTAGGTTTCTCAAATATGAATAGGCACATAAAATTTGAAGGTCATTAAATATTAAAATAATAGGAGCTTCAGATCTGTAAAGCTTTGGTTCTGGGACCCTGAAGGAACCCTGAGGGACTGTGAAGACCATTTTGTCAGAAAATCATGGGGCCATTGTTCAGGTATTGTAACATGCAGGTAAAGTACTGAAATTAACTAGCTGGAGGCAAGCATTACTCATTTGTACTGTTTTCCTCAGACATAAAATGAAGAATTTAATATTGTAATATATGCGTTTTCTTTATTTTTCTAAAATTCTCACATTTTCATTTTTATTAATAATAAATGAAAATGAGATGACATGCTGAATGATAAAATGATACAAATTAATATTATATATGTATAATGAGGAGTTATCAAATGAGCATTATTTTTCACAAAATTTAATATACTGGTCATTATGGCTTGTATCTAGATGTCCCTCCATGCGTTCATAGGTGGGACTTTTCAGAGCTGGATGGATGGAAATTTGATACTGGGATTAAGGGTGTGTGGTGCTAAATTAGTCCACAGATTGGAATTAATCTAATTCTGGATGTGGCTGAACGAATTCACTGAAGAGCAAAGCCCCATCCTGGGTGTGGGTGTCACCACCTAAATCCTTGTAGCCAGAATAGGACAAAAGGGAAAGGCAGGTTCGCTGCTTGCTGCTCCCTGCCTGCTGCTTGCCACTCCATGAACTGGGTTGAATGGAGAAGACAGAACTGTCAGGTCTAGAGGGTTGTGTCTGTGTAGCGTGTGGTCGGGATGAGACTTTCATTCTAGGTACAAAGGCAAGTCTAAGACTTGAAGCAGCAGGGCGGGATGATCCAAGTACCACCTTTAAATACCACACTTCCCTCTCATAACCTGTGAAAGTCCACTCACCCACTTCAGAATGTTCTTCAGTTCCAGAGCTGCTTTTCTCATCTTTCTCATAGAGTAGAAATCCTTATTTTCTTCCATAACATCTCATAGCCACACTGTTTCTTCAGTGATTTAAAATTGTATATTTTATAATTTAAAAAATGTATGGATAAAAATGACTTCCTTGAAGATTTTTAAGGGGAAAAAAGAAGAAAAGAGAAAAACACCCACATAGCTTCTCATGTCAATTCTTACAATACATCTGTCATCCCACACCGATCATATTCTCTGATTTTTGGTCTTTCCCTCTCTAAATTCTCCATTCTTTAAAATTTTCCATTTTAATCTTTTCTCTCTCTCCTCCAAGTTTGGAAAAATGCCTCTAAATTCCTCTGCTTTTATATCACTTAACATTTCCATGCTACCCCTTAATTTCCTCTGGCAAAATTAGATACTCAAATCTATAATATTTAATAATCAAGAAGAACTGTTAATTACCATAATTCATCATCGGTGCAAGAAAGATTGGATTTTCCTACTAAGAGAAGATTCTGGCATCCCTGCTGTATTGGGTGTTTCTAGATAAAATTATCTAATTAGCTTTTTCCTTCCATTTTTATTTTTTTATTAGTACATGTTTGTAGTACATTTAAGAACTCAACTATAAAGACCCAATCCAAAAGTGGGCAACTGAAATGAGTAGACACTTCTCAGATGAAGTAGAAACAGCAAATAGATATATGAAAAAATATTCAGCATCACTGGTCATTTGAGAGATGCAAATTAAAAAAATCCCAAGATTCCATCTCACTCCAGAAAGAATGGCTAGTATCAGCAAATTAGCCAATAACAAATGCTGGGGGTGCTGTGGAGAGAAAGGAACCCTTCTCCACTGTTGGTGGGAATGTAGACTGGTGCAACCACTATGGAAATCAGGGTGGAGATTCCTCAGGGAACTAGGACTAGAGGTTCCATTTGGCCCAGCTATTCCACTTCTTGATACCTTCCCAAAAGAATTAAAAGCATCAAACCACAGTGATACATGCACACCCATGTTTATAGAGGCACAGCTTGTAATAGCTAAGTCTTGGAAACAGCCCAAATGCCCATCACCCAAAGAATGGATAAAGAAAAAAATTTTTTTTTTACAAAATGGAGTACTACTCTGCCACAAAGAATGATAAGCTTGAGATATTCCTAGGTAAATGGATGCATCTTGAGACCATACTCTTAAGTGAAATAAATCGGGCACACATGTTTAAATACTACATTGTTTCTCCGGTGTGAGAAACTGAAAGTGTAAATAAAGACTAAAAGGCATTATATTAGGAAAGGGAAAAAAGTGTCCAAACAGGAAAGGGAACAACAGAGGGGGAGGGGGAAAGGGACAGAGGGACAAGAGAAATAAGAAATGGAAGGAAAAAATGGAAACAAAGCTTTTGTAAATAAGAAGGGAGGAGGGATGAGGGGTGATGGGAAAAAAGGAAGCAATGAGATATACCACATACAGGTACAAAGCTACTATGATAAATGTTATCACTATGTACATCTAAAATGTGCCATTAAAATAAAATAAAAATAAATCGATAAAAGAACTCAACTAAAGGTAGGTCCCAAACTGTCACTACTTCAGTTTTTAATTTTTGTTAAATTTTCCACTTATAAACCACTAGAGTAACGTAACAACAGAAAGTTGAGTGAATAGATATTTTCAAATTAGCTAAACATAATGCAAAACTGGGAAATAATCCAGGAGCTTTACTGACTGTCTGGCGCCAGTCCTGTGACAGGAACTTCTCTTCCCTCCACCTTCCTCAGAAAACCCCACACTCTGATTCAGCCTCATTTCAATGCACAAAGAAGCCACACTGAATTGCACTTTTAAAAATAACAATATATATCCTGTGTGAATCCCAACAAGATGTAAATTCTTGATGACAAGTTTTAACTACCCAATCAACATTTATTTTGATCATCATTTGAGACAAAGTGAAGAACCAAAAAGCACATTTTTAGGAGATTTGTGATATGTTTAACTCAAATTCAGGTGAGCAGAGGAAATGAAACCCATGCTTCAATCAATTATTTAACCCATTAACTACATATCTAATATTTGAAAATATGCAAAGATAGATGAACTTACTTTTTTGTATGTTTATTTTTTTGAGACAAATTCTCACTATGTGTCCCAGGCTGGCCTTAATGCGAGGTCCTCCTGCCTCAGCTTCTTGAGTGCTGGGATTACATGCGTTCTTCTACTGCCTGTGGGGAACTCACATTCAGAGTACTGTAATTTTCTTGGTAGAGGTCTTTCATTTTCTTGGTTAGGTTAATTCTTGGGTATTTCATTTTTCTTGAAACTACTGTGAACTGTGTTTTCATAATTTCCTTCTCAACCCATTCATTGGTGGTGCAGACAAATACTAATAATTTTTGTGTGTTGATCGTGTGTCCTGCTATATGGCTGAAATTTGTTATGAAATCTAGGAGTTTGTAGGTGGAGTTTTTTGGGTCTTTTGTGTAGAGTATCATATCATGTGCAAATAGTGATAACTTGAGTTTTTCCTTTCCTACATGTATCAGCTTTATTTCTTTCTCTTGCCTAATTCCTCTGGCTAATGTTTCAAGTACTATGTTGGCTAGCGGAGGTGATAGTGGAATGGAGGTGATAGTGGACTCCATTCCATTTGCTTAACAAGATCTTTGTCTTGTTAATGATTTTAGGGGAATTGCTTTTAGTTTTTCCCCATTTAGTATGATGCTGGCTATTGGTTTGTCATGTATAACTTTTATCATATTCAGGTATGGTCCTTCTATACCTCTTTCTTTCAGAGTTTTTATCACAAAGGCGCGTTGGATTTTTGTCAAATGCCTTTTATGCATCTATGGAAATGATCATATGGTTTTTGATCTTACTTTTTTATGTGATATATTATATTTGTTGACTTAAGTATGTTGAACCGTCCTTGCTTCTCTGCGATGAAACCTACTTGATCATGATATGTGATCTTCTTCATAATGTGCTCCATTCCATTTGCTTATAACTTATTGAGGAATTTTGCATATATATTCATTAAAGAGATTGACTTACACTTTTCTTTTTTTTTTTTGTTTCTATTTTTTTTTTTTTTTTTTTTTTTTTTTTTTTTTTTTTTTTTTTTTTTTTTTTTTTTTTTTTTTTTTTTTTTTTTTTTTTTTTTTTT